>OY744495.1:8759900-8792149 GCA_963556185.1 Pseudopediastrum boryanum
AAGCCGGTGGGAGCAGAGGCAGCTGCTGGAGTGGAAGACAGCCTAGTAAAGGTAGGGGGGGCTGCATAACATTGGTCAGCTTAGCCCCACCACCACCATTGGGGGGGGGGGGCGGAAGGCGGGGGGGGGGATGCGGGGGGGGGGGGGGCAGTCTAGTCAAGGTAGGGGGGGGGCTGCATAACATTGAAAGCTTATCATATGTATCATAACCTGTGGCAGCTATGTGTGAGTCTTGGACAGGACCTTGAGTATGCCGTTGGAGCCTAAGTTGGCTCCTTGTGGATGGCACTGCCCCCACCAGCGCCCCTCTTTGGCAGGGCCATTTGGTAATTCATTGGTAACTTGTATAACTTGTAGTCTTACATGGACTTGCTCTTCCAGCTGTCACAAGAAAGGTGAGGGGTCACGGGTGGGTGGATTGCCTGCTTTAGTTCCCCTTGAGGGTCGTGTTGGTTTTGATTTGTATGTATACTGCAGTGATCTCTCTCATACACCGTATGTCTACTGCAGCATATGGCATGTAATGATTCGTGCTGTTGGTGTGTATGAGATATATCACTGCACAGCCCTTGGACCGTGCAGGATCCGCCACATGACTCCCACGGCTGCTGCTGCTGATGGTTGTGTATGTATGGGGCAGGGTCCAGGGCAGGGAAGCCTAGTTGGACTAGCTAGCACGTGTCTGGCTGCTTTTCTACATGGTCGGCAGATACAGCAACCACATGAACATGGGTTTGTATGGGACCCTGCCGAATGGCCTTCTGTCTGCAGCTTGCTTGATATGTTTGATGGCACATGTTGTATCAGAGATTGTAAAATGTAGGTAAAGCTGGCAAGTGTGCTTTGGTGCATCAGGGGAGATACCAAGTCTCTGCATGTGTCTGCTCCTTCCTGCTTCATTAAGTTTCAACGCCGCTTCATACAATGAACATGAACCGTGAATGAAGATATGTTAAGAGAGACCACTGGAGAGCCCTCCGGGCCCTGCAGCACCCATGCATGACTCCAACCAGTTTGTTAGGGTTGTGGGGTGAATGAAGATATGAGAGTGAAATGTATTCTAAGGGCATAAGAAAATGCTCCTTTGTGCATCTTGCTGATCCCAACAGGTGGATGAAGCACTGCATGCCTATCAAGCGGCTTGGGACTCCTTTGTGGACTCATGGCTGGTGGTCCGGATCCAGGACCCACAGGTGAGTGCAGGCTGCTCTCAGTGCCTACTCTCGGAACGTATTGTTAAACATTTCATGATATGCCATAGCAAAAAGTGCCATAGGCCCCGCACTTCAAGCTGTCACAAAAAACGTCTTGAGTGTATGCAAGAAAGGTTTCGCCCCTCTTCTGCTCCCTCTCTCTCTCTCTCTTTCTCTGCATGCTGTGTGTATAGGAGTAGGATGTATGCGCTGTGCAGGGCGCTATGTAGGGCACTGTCGGAACGGCAATAGGGGTAGGATGCAGGTGGTTTGCACCACCAGGGGCCTCCGCCTTCTACTTTCCATTCTCTGCATACTCATCGTTTCTGTTAGTAGACTCTGAGAGAGAGAGAGAGAGAGAACTACGCAGAGAAGGGGGGAAATCCCTTCTTGCATATGTTAAGGGAGTGGACCCTTACCTAATATATATAGATAGGCCCACTACCATTCGGAGCCCAGAACACATAAGTGGGCCTATCTATAGTAGACTCTGAATGTCCAGGTTGTGGAGGCCAGGACAGAGGATCTGGTGTGACCAGTGAGTAACAGACCCTCCTTGGCTGGAGCATGCATCCCACATTGATCATACAACAGACTTAACTGAGATGAGTACTTTGTGATCGCTGCAGGTTGTGTTTGGCTGGAGGCTTCAGGCAGAGCATGCCATGCGTGCAACAGGCAAGGCAGGCATGACAGACGAGCAGGTGGCTGCTTTTGTGTCCTGCTACATCCCAGCATACACGGCATACTTGCCGGAGCTTTACGCGTCAGGTCCTACGACTGTGAAGCCAGGGCATTGCTTGGTCATCGAAGTGGACGGGTCGCGGTCGCCAGTACTGGAACAGCCGGCATCGCCTGTGTGATCGCCTGTGTGGTTGCTGGTAGCGGTGTCCGGTTGGGACTATTGGAGGTTTTTGGTGACGCGGATGCTCTGGGTGTGTTCTGGGCATATGTTTAGTGTCAGCTGAGGTCGCGATACAATCAAAGGCTGCTGCTTTGAAGCAGTCGTAGTAGAAATGCACAGAAAGATTCAGGCCAAGCGCTACGCTTGAGAAGGTCTCAACTTCGTTAGGTCAGGATGTTATATAAAGATCAATTTGGGATCCCTGTGTTAACGTGTCATGCAGCAGAGCGCGCAGTCCTGTTGCGAGAATGTGAAACAGTGAGTCCAAAGATCAGGCTGCATGCGAGGGTCCATCTCTGGCATGGTCCGGTACGTGGGTTGTATATATAGCAGCGCAGTCGTGCCTTCCTTCAAATTAATGTTCCCAGCATGGATGGGGTGATGTTAATAGCTTTCCTCGAGAGCATCCCGTCTCACCCGGTGCTGCAGACCGTACTGCCTGATCACGTGAGCTTAGAAGCATGCAAGCAACCTCATAATTGCACATAAAGCATACCTATAGGCTAGGACGGCATGCCCCTTTGAGTGTGGAGACTCCAATCCTTAAGTTGAGCAGTTTGTAACTGACCTCCCGCTTAGACTACCATCGCCTAGGCGCTCTACTGAAACCCTTGTTGCCGCCTCGTACATAGACGACCCCCTTTTTAAGCATCAAACAGTATTAAGATGACAGGGGGCAATGCGTTTGTGTATGGCACGCTTATGGCAGACGAAGTCTTGAAGCTTCTTATAAAGAGGGTCCCCAGGTCCTCTCAAGCCACACTCCATGGATACAGCAGGCATAGAGTAAAAGGACAAGTCTTTCCCGCCATAGTCCCATCCTCAGCAACTGCAAAGGTCGATGGAAAGGTGCGACTGCTCCTGAGAACACTACCTTTGCATGACCAGTCCTCCCCTGTAGAGCTCTTCTAGCAGCTATATGCCAGTACACTCTCTGCATGCTGTGGTGCTGTGTCGATCTTGAAGTGACTGAAACAAGGCTCTCTTTTGGTCTTATAGGTCCTACTAGAACTCACGAAGAAAGAGCTACACATCCTAGATGGTGAGGCAGACCCCAATGGCAGCATCTGCATCTCAGCTCATGGTGACCCTTCAGCAATAGAATGGGGACAGCAATAACAAAATACAACAAAAAGCAATTTGGGGACCCGAAACCGTTCACAGCACTAGCCAACAGGCCAACACAGGGGCCACCCACATTTGTCCTGGCATGCAGCATGTCCTTTTAATGTTGCAATTAGCAGCCGCTGATGCCACTTCCCCTATGCTTGTACAATCAAGTAGAAGCCCCCCTTTTGGCCTTATAAATGGCCAAGCAGGCACCGTACCTACAGCACGGCAGCCATAGCTGGGCAGAACATGGCTTACTGAGTCGCAGACATATTATTAATACCCCAGGGTTTGAACGTTAAACCCTAAACCCTGGTCGGTGCAGGGTGACTCTCTGAAAGATTGTCCCTCAGACTATCAGATGGGTGGCAAGTGTAGTCACACAGCAGTCACATCAGCAGTGCCTGCATGGTGCGACACAGCACCGCAAAGACCTTTGCTGTGCTGCCACCTCTAAAGGTCCAACCCCTGCTTCCTACCAAGCTGTCAAGGAAACCACTGGTATCAATGCTGTGTGTTTGTACTGCAGTGTATGAGTCAGAAGAATACTACCGGGCGGCAGTGCAGCCAGTATTGCCAGACGGGCAAGCAGTAGCAGCAGATGTGTACATCTGGAAGGATCAATTCAGGTGGGCACAAACAATCTCACGCTACCTTCCTCATGCTTTCAATAGCACTGTTGAGATAGGGATGATGTTCACACATGAGCTTGTGCACTGCTGGTACTTGGTTTTGTGAAGCAGGCATGCAGGCCTGTCCAATCATATGCGGCGTTTAAGACAGTATGGGTGGCATCCTAGTATAATGCCAGCTCGCATGTACTCTGAAGCAAAATACATAAAGATGAAGGAGACACGTGCACTCAATTGATCTGAGTACTGTTGCGAGGGGTCCTAGTTCATGTATTGTTCCTGCCTGCTGTTGCTGCTGCTGTTGCATGTTGTGTTCCAGGAGCATGCTAGATGGTGAATGGAGCTATGAGGAGTGGTGCAAACTACACAAACACAAATGGCTTGCAAGATGTAAGTAGAGAGCATTCTTGGCAGGCATCATGCTAGCACATGTAAGTACATATAAACCGCAACTGCCAGCACAGAGGAACATCCCCGCGATTGCTTCTTACCTTGGTTGTTGAGTTGGGGAGTGGGTGGTGCTGAAACTGTGCTTTTGCTTTTGCTGTTGCTGTTGTTGCTGCTGTTGTTTTTGCACTGCATGTGTGCTGCTTGTGCTGTGATGGTGGTCCTGTCAGAGATGAGCTGCTACTGGATGAAGCAGATTGGGACTACTCGTTGTTCCTCACACGGGACTTGCAGCAGTACCTGGTAGATAGTGAAGAATTCATGAGGGAGTTTTACGCAGCAGAAGCACAGGATGTTTGATGGATCCAAAAGCTACTGTTATAAGGGGTCTCTAGGAGGCATTGGTGTAAGTACCCAGCGTAGTTTTCAGAACTGCAAGGATGTGTCGAAGGGGGTGTAGAACACATGGTCCAACCCATCTCATGCATAGTCTTGTTTTCATGGGGCTAGAGCTGTGACTAGCGGCATTATCTGTTACGAGTCGTACAGTCTCTAGACTGCTGGCTTTGAAGCAGAGGGGGAGTGGCATTTTGAACAAGATGGCCTGTAACCAATGGTGCTGAAGCCTTCTCAAACTGTGCATGTTATTGTGACATTCTAGCAACTCAGCCTCCCCACAATACCCCCACCCTTGTTTTAGGCTTGTCGTAGCCAGCCAGCTTAGCCAACCATCTGTCTAAGCCGTAGTCAGATGTAGGAGTCCTCACCAGCGTCAAATGCTCACACCAGCCACCATCCAACCATGCATTTACCTTCCTATGACCCTGCTATGCCATGCAGTATCACCTGATGGTGCCCACCCAGATGGATCTTTAGATGATTGACCTGAGAGGTCAAGCCACTACTGTGCACTTATGTTGCCTAGTCGCCACCAGGAGTCCATTTGCCCTGATGATAAGGCAGCTGCCTTGAATCAAATTACCGGTTTTGCCAAAGCCTCTACGAGTTCGCCCTGATGACAAAGTGCAACCTGTATCTTCAGAGGCGCAAGTAGTAAGGACAATGAGAGCAATGTTGGTTTAGGTCTGTGAGAGGGGTTCCACGGTGCAGGACACCGACTCCAGCTGCCATTCTTTGCTGTGGTAATCAAAAAGGCTTTGAAGCCCGCTGCTGCCTGGACTTGGCCACTGTTCCTTGTGCTGTCATAAGGTGATGCCATGCCCAGCATAGGCCGCATGTCTGGCACTATCTTGGCATTTGCAAGCACTGCTGTAACAACAATGGATAGATGGATTTTAATGGCTGATGTAGTGAGTGTCTTGGCGTGAGTTGCGTGTTACTGCATTATCTGCGCTCCTTACGATTGATGAAGTAAGGGGCCGTGTTTACTGCGCTGTCTCAGAGTGAAGTCTGACCAGTATATCATGTAAGAGAATGAGAAGTCTGAATCTGAGGGGAATAATGTAGCTGAGGTTCTTCCTGTGAGCGTGAGTGAGGTGCTTGAGCGGTGTCAGAAGGCTGCAGCAGTTCGGTTTGCGTTGGCTTGGGCCGTGTGGGGGAGGCCACGCCTCTCTTGCTAGCACTGTAATAGTGCTGCTGTCCTAGTAATGTTTCTATAAGACAAGGTACCAGGCTACTGGTGTGCTGTTGAGCTGACCATGGGTATGGGGGGTGGAGCCATGACACATCCAAGTGGCGGAGAAGTGTACTGCTGCGCATGTGGCGCTGTTAACAGTTAACAGGGGGGATTGTGTGGCCTTATTGGGAACAGGATGGTCTAAGGATAATGTAAGAGCCGGGGATCTCCTCTTGTTCGTTGTTCATTGCAAATTCATCTGCTGCTTTGTTGGGCTGAAGTGATGTACATCAGTCACTCCATGGGCAGAACAGGCAGTACAGATCATGAGTTTAAAACGCTTCCAGAAAGAAAAGTAGTGATACATAATCGGGACATTGACATGGTTTCAATGGTAGGCAGCAGATTAGAGGCGTTGGGCAAGGCGGTGGTCCCGGTTGAAACTTCCCACGCCCTGGCACAACGTGATGGCATGCATCATTCGGAAGACCTTATACTGAGCGAACTTCACGTCGGCAGCTGTGCACCTGGGCATGAAGCATGGTGCACCCGGTTTACTTTTTCTTCTCCCGAATCCTTGGTTCCTAGCAGTTCGACAACAGCAGAGGAATACGACAGTGATGGAGACTTAGTACGCCCTCCCGGTCCTAGTCGAGATTATGTTTCCATCCACCACTCGTTGGCGACCTCTTTAGACCGTTGTGGAGAGCAGGTCTGGCGTGGCAGCTGCCTCTTAGCAGACTTCATACTGCACCATGAAGGCCTCTTCAGCCAGGCATGCGTGCTGGAGTTAGGCGCTGGTGTGGGGCTTACCAGTATCTTCCTCGCCAAAGCTGGGTCTCAAGCCATAGTAACCGACGTAGAACGCAGCGCTCTCGACCTCGTAGCAAAGAACCTCTCCTCCAACGGACGCATCCTCCCCAGGCATGGCCCACCCCATAACCCTGAACCACCTAACCCGCTGTTGCGAAGGCTCGATTGGTTGAGCTTCCTGCACGTGGACCCTCTGCAACTGACAGACTCAGAACTGCTGCAGCTGCTGAATGGCGAAGTACCAGCAACCCCACCAGCTAAAACAGCAGCAGCACCAGCAGCAGCAGCACCAGCACAGCCAGGACCCTTAGCCTTGGCGCTTCCGACACATACCACCACCAGCATCATCAGCAACACCAACAGCAGCAGCAGTAGTGGCTACCGATGGGTCCCCGCAGACCTTGATGTGCTGGCTAGTGTGAATATCATATTAGCTGGAGATGTGGTGTATGATGAGCCCCTGACAGACGCCTTCATGCAGGCAGCACATGCAATTATCACATGGATACAACACAGGAGATCAGGAGCAGCAGCAGCAACAGGAGGAGCAGAAGGTGCAGCGCTTGTGGCACGAAATACAGCAGGGGTAACGGGCATGCCACAAGCAGCAGCAACAGCAGCAGCGATGGGGCTAGCAGCAGCACCACCAGCACATGCAGCCATAAACTTGACACAGCACAGGAGAGGATTAGCAGCAGGAGCAGCACCAACAGCAGGAATGGCAGATGCAGGAGGGGCAAAAGGGGTTAGTGTAAGGCCAGCAGCAGAAGCACCAACAACAGCACCAGCAGAACATTTTGTGGCAACTTTGGATGAACAGGAGCACCAGCAGCAGGTAGTTCAGCAGGGTGTGGTGCAGCAGGAGGGTGCTGCTCCTCCTGTTGTGCTCTATGTGTCTCTTGAGAAACGCTTCAACTTCACTTTGAGGGACATGGAGGAGCGAGCCCCTGCCTTTGAACACTTCCTCACTTACATACAGCAACAGCAGCAGGAGGAGCAGCAAGAGGGGCAGGGAAAGGAGCATGAGGAGATACAGCAACAGCAGCAGCATATTGAGCGCCTCCAGCAACTGGAAGGGCAGCAGGAGCTGAAACAGCTGATGAAAAGGCAGCGACAGCAGTTAGAAGAGCAGCAGGAGGCTCAAACAGCAGCCAAAGCGAAGCAGCTCTTCAAAGGCCAGCGGATACCCCTGGAAGCTATTCAGCAGGTAGGCACCAAATGAGACTTAAGACTGAAATAGAGGGTCCCGCCTCCTAGTAACGGAACACGTCCCGGCTGCTAGCTCTACCAAGGTGCAGTGAGTCATACTCTTTGTTAGGGTTGAAGTTGATGCAAAGCCCATGACGAGCTAAGTCTTGTGGATTTCCGCAAGAGTCAGGACTGTGTATGAGTTCGGGGGTGGGGTTCTGCAGGGTAGGAGGTTCTTGCGCCTATTCATTGGCTCAGCATTCCTTGTTTCGGGGCTGCAGTGTTTCATCATTCCTACAAAAAGTAGCACTTCTACAGATTGTTTGTGCCTTAAAACAGCTCATTGGAGTTCCAGGAAAATGGGAAGCGGTGGCCGCGAGGGCGGAAGCCGGGAGGGATAGGTGCGGAGAGGGGGGTGGGGAAGTGGGGGGAGGGGGTAATGGAAGACGGGGGGAAGGAAGCAGGGTGGTGAAGCAAGGGGATTGAGAAGCAGGTAAAGGGGAAGAGGGGCGGGGTTCGAGAAACAGGGGGGAATGTTGAGCTTGGCACTGCCACTAGTTGTAGCACCTTTGTTTGCCTTCACCAGCCAATAGAACCACGAACGGCATTGCTTCTTGGCATATGGACTGGATGTGTGGCACTGCAACTTATGTTGGAGTGTTCCACAGGACCCAGGCATGAACATACAGGATGGCTTCTGTCCTAAGTGCTGGCTGCAAATGCAGCAGTGCACTATGGAATTTACTATCAACAAATGCACAATGCTTGCAAGCCAAAATTAGCCCCACTTTGAAGTTCATGTTGATGAGCATTCAACCCAATTGACAAAAACGGTGGTCTATGTGTACTATGAGCACAGTGCAAATAGTGCTTAAAGAGTTAATCTGTGGGAAGGAGTCCCATTGCTCACCACTTGCGCGTGAAGGTAAAAGGAAGTTCTATTGAGGCGAGGTGGCTAGAAGTCGGCTACTAGTCAGTCCTATGGTCCCAAAACTTGCATGAAGGTGATGGTGTGTGTGGCTGCTGCTGCTGCTTTCTGCTGCTGCTGCTGCTTTCCGTGCTGGTGCCATGTTCTGTGTTGCAGCTGCTGGAGTATGAGAGGTCCCCTGATCTGGAGTTCTGGAGCCTTATTGCACTTGGGGACTGAAAAAGGCTCCAGCAGTATGGCCCCACCAGCGGCCCACATTACAATACGGGGCCGGTTGGTAATTTGGTAGTTTGGGATTTGGTAAACGGCTTGCGAGTAGTGAATCTTACATTGGCAAAGCCACGGAAGTGTTTGGTCGCGTTTGATCTAGCTGCCTTTTGAGCAGCCAGAGGAAGAACGGCAAGTAAATTGCAAGTGACTTACTCGAGGGCTGCAGGGCATGGCGTTCACCTTAAATTGTTGTTCAGGATATGGAATAATGCCATGGACTACAAGGCAAGCATTTCCCCCATGGATGCGTGGATGGAGCATTTGACTCTTCAATCCGAGCCTGTTGAAGTCGTCCTCACTATTGCATAGTATATATTGTTGGGGACCAGCTTAGCACGCAGCTTACTCTTGAGCCTATTCCCATACTATAGTGAGCCCGCTGGCGCCCGGTGGCTCAATGAGCGTGATGGGCAAGCTTAGCTGATAGTCAAACATATGCAGTGTGCACCTGACATGTGGGCGCTCTTCAGCCGACCTTCACTCATTGCTCTTCAGCCGACCTTCACTCGTCACTCTTTTTGAAGAGTGAGGGCAGTTAACAGCTCGTGGGCCACGTGGCACGGGTCAACCTGATACTATTATATAGCGCCCTTCACCCTTGCGGTGCAGTTCTTCCAAGTATCAACTAATTTATGACAACTTCATGACATCTGAGTGCACACCCTTACACCCTCTGTGGGCACGCTGGCGTTGGTGCCGCATCCGCTCGTCAGCCCGATCAGGTTGAACTGGACGTTTTCTCCCTCATTGCCGCACCGTCACAGCTCCTAAACCTAGACAGTTCTGTGACATGGGGATTAGGCCCTCTGATGAAGCTTGGAACACAGACGTTGGCCTAAGTGGCAAGGCCACAGAGCACCATGGGGCGTTTCAGGTGCGCCCAGCTTCACCCCGCCCAGTTTGCACCCTAGAACTGCCATCTCATTTCAAGAAGCTGTCACAGCACACAACCAGGCTTATGTTGAGCAGGCAGCCAAGTAGAGAGGGGGAATGTAAACCCATCTAGGTTCTCCCACTTGGCTTTGCATACCGACCTTGCAGTGCAGTCTTTGCTTCCAAAGCAGCGTACGAAAGCAAAGGGGAGCGCTTAGCGCCTCCAGTACCAGGGGCGTAGAGGGTGCGCTGGGACGTTGAAATGTCGGGCCACCCATGTTCGGAATCTCCTCAGGCAGCCCTGCAGCCTTCCTTGCTCCAAAGCCAGAGTGTCACGAAATGGAACTCTTGAATTAATCCCGATGCATGACCGACCATGTGTACCTCCTACAGGGCGCACTTGCCCTGCTGTACTTCTCCTATGGAGCCCTGGGTGTCATCTATGGCGACATTGGCACCAGCCCACTGTACACCTTGCAGTCATGCCTTGCTTACGAGACAGGAGGGTCAACGGAGCGCACCAGCCTGCCTTTGCCTGAGCACTTGCTAGCGGTGGCAAGCCTGCTGTTCTGGAGCCTCACCCTAGTGGTGATAATGAAGTATGTTTTCATCATCTTGCGCTTCAATGACAATGGCGAGGGTGAGGACGGCTGGCCTGGGCGGGGGGGGGGGATAGAGCGCTACACTGGGAGAGTCGTTGTACCTCCTAACTGACTGGGGTTAGAGGAAGGAACATGCCATGCCAAGCATCACACTAGCCCCTTGTTTGTATTGGGGTTGTGGCTGGGTGAATGGACGAGGAGCCCCTGTGGCAGTGCTTTGCTTCCGCTGATGATGTCTCACTCTGATGCTCTTGCATCCACTGGTTTGTGCAGCTGCATGTTTGCTCCTCTTTAAGCCCCCCCCTACCACCCCCGCCGCCACCACCTTTTCCCCTGCCCAGGCTTTAGATGTGATATGTCCACTCTACTTTCCATTCAGAGCACGGCTTTCAGATCCTGAGTAAACCTTTTGCCATTTTTGCAGCCAGTCTTGCGTTTCTGGTGTCTTTTCTCTTGGCTGCCCATCTCCTTGCTACACCCTCGAAGCACCTCCACCTGCCTTCCGTTTACTGCATGTGCTTCAGGTGGAACCTTTGCTCTCTACTCCCTGCTTTGCCGCGCCATCGGCTGCAACCCATATGGTGCAGCCAGCGGAGTCGAGACCTCTTTCCAAGGGTTTAACTCCGATTCTGCTAATGCCGCGGCCGCTCACAGTGTCAGGAGCGGCACCAGCAGTGACAGGCAGCCCCCACACCAGCAGCATGCAGAGGAGGTGAACAAAGCCAGTTGGGTCAAAAGACTGTTTCGGCTGCATACGGGGGCTGGGCTACGGTTGAGACGGAAGTTGCAATCGAGCGCCTGGGCGCAGCGGATGCTGCTCATGGTGGTGGTAGTGGCGACAGCCATGGTGGTTGGGGATGGTGTGCTTACGCCTGCCATTTCAGGTGAGTGCTAGATGGGGGTGCAGGGTTGGGTCCTACTAGTGCTAATATGGGGTGTTAGGGGTGGGTGTTAAGGAATAGGCTGGTGGGGGATGTTAGGGGGGGGGTGCTAGGGATGCCTGGGGCAGGTGTTAGGGGTGATGGTGGTGGGCCACGGGGGGTGCTAGGGGTGCCTGGGGGCCGGTGCTAGGGGTGTTAGGGAATGGGACTGCTGGGGCTGCTAGAGTTGCCTGAGAGGGGGGTGCTGGGGTGGGTGCCGACCTTCATTGACCATCAGGCGCAGACGTGACCGAAAGGATGAAGTATTTTGTGGATATCTGGCAGAATGCTGGTTGGTGAGGGTTTGGGTACTAGCTGTCAGCCATTGCCATTACCCACGGACATCGCTTACAGGTAGTACCCAAACCATATGGTAGGCTGGCCCAGTGTAATCCTTACACAATGGGCCCCTCCCTTAATCTTACGCGGGAGGGCACCTCACGCCTCTCTCTCTCTCTCTCTCTACCCAAACCATCACACCATCATTGCCATTACCCATCATTGCCTCATCAGGTGCCTCGTGCTGCTCGTGATGCTGCACCTCTTGATGGTACTCTTGCTCCTGCTCCTGCTGCTGATCCTGATCCTGCTGCTCCAGCTCCTGCTGCTGATCCTGATCCTGCTGCTCCAGCTGCTGCTGCGGATCCTGCTCCTGCTCCTGCTCCAGCTCCTGCTGCTGATCCTGATCCTGCTGCTCCAGCTCCTGCTGCTGATCCTGATCCTGCTGCTCCAGCTGCTGCTGCTGATCCTGATCCTGCTACTGCTCCAGCTCCTGCTGCTGATCCTGATTCTGCTGATCCAGCTCCTGCTGCTGATCCTGATTCTGCTGCTCCAGCTCCTGCTGCTGATCCTGATCCTGCTGCTCCAGCTCCTGCTGCTGATCCTGATTCTGCTGCTCCAGCTCCTGCTGCTGATCCTGATCTTGCTGCTCCAGCTCCTGCTGCTGATCCTGATTCTGCTGCTCCAGCTCCTGCTGCTGATCCTGATTCTGCTGATCCAGCTCCTGCTGCTGATCCTGATTCTGCTGCTCCAGCTCCTGCTGCTGCTCCAGCTCCTGCTGCTGATCCTGATCCTGCTGCTCCAGCTCCTGCTGCTGATCCTGATTCTGCTGCTCCAGCTCCTGCTGCTGCTCCAGCTCCTGCTGCTGATCCTGATCCTGCTGCTCCAGCTCCTGCTGCTGATCCTGATCCTGCTGCTCCAGCTCCTGCTGCTGATCCTGATCCTGCTGCTGCTCCAGCTCCTGCTGCTGATCCTGATCCTGCTGCTGCTCCAGCTCCTGCTGCTGATCCTGATTCTGCTGATCCAGCTCCTGCTGCTGATCCAGCTCGTGCTGCTGATCCTGATTCTGCTGCTCCAGCTCCTCCTGCTGCTGATCCTGATTTTGCTCCTGCTGCCCGCAGTGCTTGGTGCAGTATCTGGCCTGCAAGTAGTGAGTGACAGCATCCAGCAGCCGCAAGTTGTTGGCATCACCATTGCCATATTGGTGCTGCTGTTCAGCATTCAGCACTTTGGCACGGGCCGTGTGTCTGCTGTGTTCTCCCCCGTCATCATCATCTACTTCCTCCTCATCGCTGCTGTGGGATTGTACAACCTCACAACGTATGGGTGGGAGCCGTTCAAAGCAATCAGCCCAAGCTATACTGTTATGGCATTCGTGAGGGTGAGTGTTATGTACGTAGTAAACCAGATGAATGCTACAATGTCAGCTCCCTCTATGACATCTCTCACCCACCCCCAAAAATGCCTTTTTCCAACATGTTATCACTATTATTTGTATTAATTACGCGCAGTTCGTGCACGGAGCAAAGCAAAGAAGCCGATATCTCTCACTCGCTTGCTCTCACACCCTCTGCCCCTTTGGGCCCAATCCTTGTTTTGCAGGACTTCAAAGGCACATGGCTTCTGTTGGGCAGTGTGATGCTGGTGATGACTGGAGCAGAAGCAATGTATGCTGATTTGGGGCACTTCTGTGTGGGTGCCGTAAGGGTGAGTCATGCCATGGCAGGCCTTTTTCCCTTAGATCAAAGCAACCCTACCATGATAGCTCTCTCTCTCTAGCTCTCGTTCTGGAATGTTGCAATTGGTCACAGTCCTGTTGCGATAACTCACGCCCAGCTGTCGCAAAGTCTCCCTTGTCAGCTAGCTACAGTATTGATAATGCTTATCAAAGTCGTGGAAGCAGAACAACCTGGACCATATCATCAGCTAAAGTAGCTCTTTCTACGGTGTGCTTTAGCGTCTCCGCCACCCACCCTGCTTGCTGCCCCTGCACCCCCCATGTAGTAGCTGCAATGGAGAACGAAGCCAGAAACATGCACTGGACCCTTAAAAGCCCCAGCCTTTTTTCTCAGCCTGCTCCGCCCTCTCTTCCCCTCCTCTCTCCCCTCTGCATGGCCCTTGCAGCTGTCCTATTGTAGCCTGGTGTTCCCCTGCCTCATCTTCAGCTACATGGGCCAGGTCGCGTATCTCTTGGCATACCCAGAGGCTTACACGGACCCCTTCTGGCTGTCCGTGCCCAAGCCAGTGTATTGGCCCGTGCTGATTGCGTCAACCCTTGCTTCCGTGGTTGCAAGCCAAGCACTGATTAGCGGTGTGTTCTCCATCGTGCATCAGGTCAGTTCATTAGGCCTTGGGCTGTTAAAGGCTAATAGCGGTTTGCGCGCCCCCTAGTCTCTCTGGTTGTGCCCTAATCTTCGTCACTGGTTGCAAGCCAAGCACGCATCAATGGCATGTTCTCATCTGTCATAACAACCGTCGTAATGTAATGTAATAAAATGCTGGTAGCTTTGTCTTCTACATCTTGCACGCATTGTAATAATGTTGGTAGCTTTGTCCTGTAAAGTTTTGCACGCTTTGTATCGTTGGTAGCTTTGTCCTGTAAAATTTGCACGCTTTGTATTGTTGGTAGCTTTGTCCTCTACATCCCTGTGTACTTTCACGCAGGCCATACGGCTGGGTGTTTTCCCGCGCTACACAGTTACCCACACAGATGAGAAGACAGAGGGGCGGGTCTACATACCTCAGGTATGTGGAGTGGACAGAGGGGCTCTCAGCCTATGCAACTCAGTTAAGGCGAGGGGGCTCGAGAGGTCCTGGAGTCCCCTACACAACACTAGCCACATGTGGCCCATGCATGGAATGGACACGTGGCTCCTTATCACTTCTACTTCCAAGCTTTTATGATAGATTTGAGAGGACAAAGGGGAGTGAGAGGGAGAGAGGGGGCCCTACATGCCATCTGATGCCATCCTATGATGTGCCTATTAGATGTTGTCACCACATCTGATTGGATGCCAAAAACCTGGATGCCGAAAACAACCTGTATTGTGTTCCGCCTCACTGTTTTTGTGACAGCTTGAGGTGCGGGGCCTATGCCACTTTTGCTATGGCATATCATGAAATATCAATGTGTTATCAATGATGTGGCTCTGCCTCGATCTCTGCCCTGACCTGCTCTTATCTGTTGGTGTCTCCTGCCCCAGATCAACTATGCTCTCATGCTGGGCTGTGTCGTGATTGTGGCTGGATTCCAGGATGCAACAGCGCTGGGTCATGCCTATGGGGTGAGTGCACAAGGGGGGAAGTGTACAGGGAAAGGGAGACAGAGAGAGAATTTGCAGCCGCTGGGTGAAGGTTGTTGCAACCAGCACGGTGGCCGATGAACAATTAAAGAGACACACAACTACGTGGGGAGGGGTTATTTCATTTTACTTCCGCACGGGGTTAAGGAAAGGGCCCTACATCACCATGGAAAGACTCCACAAGCACGTTGTCACGTAGCCTGGAAAGGGAGGGTTTCGGTGACGGCATTTCACATTGGTCTTTTTACGCTATTGTGACTGCACACATGCAGCAGTTCCATGCTAGACTCCAGGTGACTGTACTTCCTCCCTCATGCCCAGCTAAGTTACTTCTAACAGCTGCACTCCTGCTTGCTGCTTGCTGGTGCAGGTGGCTGTGATCAGTGTGATGTTCATAACCAGCTTCCTAGGAGCACTCGTGGCCCTTGTGAACTACGCAATCAACCCTGCAATCGTCCTGCCTGTACTGCTCGTTTATGTCCTCATAGAAGGCCTCTTCCTGACTGCCAACCTGGTCAAGATTCCGGAAGGGGGATGGGTGGCACTGCTCATGGCAGCAGCGGTTGCTGCAGTGAATACTGTGTGGTGGTATGGGCAGAAGCAGGTGCACGATTGGAGGCAGGCACGCACCCTCAGCAGCTCACAGTGCTTCACAAGGGGTCCCATAAACCACCCCGCTTCACCTGCTGCATATAACATAGCAGCAGCCGCTGGGGCAGGGGGGAGGGAGAAGAGGGACGAGATGGCAGGGAGTTCCACCGACGACAGCAGGGCAATGGAGATGCCTACTATAAAGGCGATCAGCACTCCAAGTTTGGGTTCTAAAGGGTCGAAGCTAATGGTACACAAAGGCAACACACCAGCAGGTGGACTAGCTGCTGCAGGAGTAGGAGGACCATTCTTGGAGACCTGGTGGATGGGCAAGAAACCCTTGAGCAGGTGAGTGGGGCTGAGGTGGGGGAAGTGCTAACGAGGGGGAGTGTGTGGTGGGAATAGTGTTGATGGGGGGTGGCCAGAGTGTGGGGGGCGATGCAAGGGAAGCAGCAGCAGAAGGAGCAGCAAGAGCGGTTGCAGCAGCAGCAGCAGCAGCCAAAGCTGTTTGTTGTGCTGCACTAAACCAATGTTAGCACCCAAGCTGCAGCAAGGCTGCTTACTGTTATTGTTACAGCGACCTTATTGCCGCAACCACACTTACAGCAACCTTGTTACTTACAGCAGTATTTGCAGCAGCCCCCTCCCCCCCCAAAGAACACACTCAAAACTAATACAGCCGCAGGTACCTTAGCAGGGAGCTAGTTAGGCGGTGCAAGTCCTCACAGAGTACAGATAGCTTTAACTGCTATGAGGGTTGTTTTTACCACCTGCCATGAGTGTGGGGCTGAAGATAGAGAGCCATGCCTGCCATGCGACAGTTAAAACCCTTCCCACTAACTGGCATGCGCACGGCTACACCCCAACCCTAAACCCTCACCTTAACCCCTGTAACTACTGTTGCTGCTGTGCAGGGTGCGTGGTGTGGGCATCGTGTACTCTGATACAATCTGGGGCATTCCTACGGTGCTGCAGCAGCTCATGGTGAAGCTCCCCTTTCTGTGGGAAGTTACCCTCCTCATCACAAACCGCACAGTTCCCCTCCCTTCTGTGAGCAATGCGGAGCGCTTCGTCATTCGGAGAAGCACCAACTGTCCTGGGATGTTCCATCTGGTGGCGAGGTACGGCTACATGGACAGGGTTCAACAGGACCCTGCGTTTGTCAGCCAGGCTTTAGGGTTCTTGATCCAGCAGCTGCACTCTGGGGCCCTCAGCGGCAGCAGCAATAGCAATGGTGCAGCTCAAGGGGGGACCCCAACCAGCAAAGATGCTAATGCTACTACAGCCCCTGGAGCTCACCCCACAACAGAAGAATCACCAGCAGCAGCAGCAACAGCAACAGCAACAGCAACAGCAGTTAATGAGGACCCACAGGTTGCTGAAGGTACTACCGCAGCAACAGCAGGAGGAGGAGGAGGAGGAGGTGTGGCACCTGCTGACAAGGTGCTGGTGTGGTCAGCTGGACCTGTCCCGAGTGACGGGGTGACGGCTGGCCTGCAATCAGGTGAGCCGAGGGATCGAGAGAGGCTGACCACTACAAAGAAACAGAGCAAGACCTGAGCGGCTGGTTGTGCATAGAAAGCTCGTGGTCACCTGAATGGTTCGGGGTGAGTGCCTGCAGTCTGGTCTGTTACCCTTTTGTTTGTGCCTTGTGACAGCTCAACGTTGGTCTAACAACCACTTGGAAGAGTTTACGTGGCATGAAAGTTCAAGGCGATGACCTTAGGATTATGGCATCTTAGGAGGCTCCAGGCTAGTTACGGGAGAACCATACACTCAAAGAGGTCCCCAAAACAGAACGTGCTTTGCTCTGGCTGCATCCGGCCAACCTCTATAGTTCTGCAGCTCTGTGCGGAGCACATCCGGATGCAGTTATAACAGCATCAACATATGTTCAATTACTCATCTATGCTAGGTCTTACTGCTGAGCTGTAGGAAGCAGCCCGATCTGAAGAGAAGTTCTAAAAATAGCTACTGTATTAGGGGAAACAGAGGGAGAGTGCAAGTAGTGTTCATGCTATGCTGCAGGATTAATCGTGTTGATCATGCTTGTGCTAAGGTCGATTCTGTGTTTGCTTGAATTGGTACCCTCTGGATCCCCATTGCTTGGATCCCCATATGCACGGAGGGTTCAGAATACTTAATTGTACTAGCATGGGTGAAATAATGACATAGGTCCGCCCGCCATAGCATTGTACCGGTATGTCATCCTTCCCCCTTTGCATACACTCATTCCCCCCTCCCAGTCCCCAACCAACATCCCAAGAAACCCTACATGTGCTGCCTATACTACCTGCAGTTGCTAGCAGCAGCGCCCCACCCGAGCCCACGGGGCCCCAGTCAGCAGGCCTCCTTAAGCCAACTTCATTTGAAATGGCAGGACCTGAACCAGCTGCAGCTGCTGTTGGCAGTGGTGGTGCTGGTGGTTGTGGCAGCAGTCCTCAGCCAGGGGAGAAAGCAGGAGTAAACCTGCAGCGGAGGTCTCTGATGGACATTGCAAGACGCAGCATAGGCGTGCAGCACGCATACGGCCGAAGGGTCCGCCTCCATGAGCAGCAGCAGCAGCTGGAGGCAGCAGGGGCTGAACACCAACAACAGCAACAGCAGCAGCAGCTTTCAGGCATCATTGAGAAGGAACGCTCCGACCCCTTTGACAGTATGAGAAGCAAGCGGCAGCCGGCTGCTGCTGATGATATTGAGATCGGATTAGCAGCAGAGAGTGGCCCTGTTGCTGCTGCTCCCCTGCTGCTGCTGAAGGGGGATGATGAGCTGAGCCGGGTCCTGCAGTGCTACCGGGAGGGGGTGGTGTATGTGGTGGGCAAGCCAGAGCTGATGGCAGATGCGGGGACTGCTTGGTACAGGAGGTGGCTGGTGAGCTGTTACCAGCTGCTGCGGGCCACTACTGCAGATAGGGCTCAGGCATGGGACCTCCCTGACGACCAGCTGCTGGCTTGTGGCATGTCAGTCAGGGTATAATCTGCAGTATTGGCTTGGAGGGATATATGGTGGTCAGCATTGGCCGAGTCCCTTCTTTGCTGTGCTGTGGTTTTTCACTTCACTTCGGGATGAGTGGGGGTTAGAGGTTTTCCCCTGTGCTGCGTACTTCTCTCTCTCTCTCTTTCTCTGTCTCTCTGTGTGTGGTGGTTACAGCTGATGAAGGCAGGGAGTGAGTGAATGAGAGGTCAGTTGTTGTGTCTAAAGGAGGTCTTATGCTTGTCCTTCTACGTTCTCACCCCACGTGTTTGCGCTGTAGCTTGACAATTGTTGATGATGTGGCTCATTGTCTCTTCTTCTGTGAACAGCCTACAATTGTTGAGGCTAGCTTGAGATTTGACCCAAGCAGCTGTGGTACCCTCAGTGGCTGCGCTGTCTTCTCAGAGGGCAGTTTGTGAAAGTCACGGATGTAGAGGCTTGCACAACACTTTTCAAGGAGTGCTGTATCTTACATTTGATAAGGCACCCAAGGGGTAAATGCTTAAAAGGTTCAGTGAGTTTGGGGTCAGTGGACCTTTCTATGATGCATTGGTGGCTTTGTATGACAAGATTCAGATGGTAGTATGTCTGATTGGGGAACAAAAGAAGCCTTTTGACACACACCAGGGCAGTAAACAAGGCAGTGAGCTTAGCCCATTACTTTTTGGGATGTTATTGAGCAGCTCCACGAGCTGATAAAAGAGAAGGTTCCAGGGGCTGGGCCCAAGTTTGGAGAGGTGAATGTTCCTGATATCATGTTTGCTGATGACATCAACTTGGTGGTGGTGGATGATGCCAAACAGATGCAGGATCTTCTAAATGTGTTTCAATTGTTTTGTGACCTAGTTGGGATGAAGGTTAACATGAAGAAGACAAAATTGATGATCATCAGGAGTGGTAAGCTTGTGCCAAAGCACCTAAAGGCACTTGCACTCACATGCAATGGGCATGAGCCTTTGTCATTGAGTGAGCAGGGAAGTATTTGGGGCTTGTTATGCACGAGTGCAAAAGTATAATTTTTCCAGCAGAGCAAAGAGGAGCAGTAGGCGCAAAGGCATATCATAGCACGATGGTCACTGTTGCTCAGAAGGGTTGCAAAGGCCAGATATTCTATGCGGTGACCTTTCTGACAAAAAAGTGCGCCCTGTCCTGTCTTGTGGGGAAGGGGAAGGGGAAGGGCAGGTCCTATAAGTAGGCTGCCTAGTATTGGTCTCGTTACCTGGCAGCCTGGGAGCCCACCTGGTATTCAGGTCGGACTGAACAGCATGCTGACTACTTGGTAATCACTTCACTTTATAAAGCGCCCTTGTAAACCAAGCTCGTGATCCAAGGGTTCGGTAATGGGCCCCAGATACAGGCATCCAAGCACTGGGCTAACATTTGGCCAATAAGATGTTGACGGACTTATGCATCATTACCCATGGAGGCGGCATGTGGTTGGAAATCGACTATTTGTAAAGAATAAACGGCAGCAGATCTGGATGGTATGACCATGGGGTTTTTGAAGGTTGCTGTACTGTACGTTGCGCGGCTAACAACATGCTTACGTGTGTCACGTACGTTTTGGATGACTGCCATTAGGGCCGGTCATGACAGAGTACATGTGTTGGAGCGTATTGATACCCCTGCCAAAGTATGCAGCAAGGAGTGAAGGCTTGAGTGTGTATTGGGGCACTATTGTCAGCACATCTGTCTAGTACGCTCCAAGAAAAATACATGAGCATAAGGTTCGGTTTACTTATGTGTGTAAAGAAAGGAAGCTCAGTGTGGGTTCTGAAGGGGGTCATGACACTTTGGATGTCATATTCACGCTTAGGCATATGGCTGACAAAGTGCGCCACATGGGGAGTGGCAATATTGGGTTTAGGGTTTAGGGTTTAGGGGGTTAGGCCTAACCCAAAAACCCTAAACCCTACCTAAACCCTAGCTGACAAAGTGCGCCACATGGAGAGTGGCAAGATTCTGTGGTCATGCGCTGTAGACTGAAAAATAGCATTTGATGAGGTGACGCATGAGCTTATGATTAAGAGGTGCAAAGAGCTTGGTCGCCTATAAAAATAATCTGTGGAAGCATTACATAGAATTGATGAATGATAGCATCAACATGGTTGTGAGTTTGCAGGTCATGTGAGTTTGCAGGTCAAGCAAGGGGGGCCATTCTGGACATATGAAGGTACTGACCAAGCAGGGGAGTGAATAAAACTCACTGTTATATGGCATTTTCATTGAGCAGCTGCATTACTTATTTGTTGAGACAGAGTTACCAGATGCATGACCAATGACAGAGGGCAGGCATATACCAGTTATTATGTATGCAGGCGGTGCCTTTCTTATGGATGTGAACAGCTACATGCAGATGCAAGAGCTGTTGAAGGCAGTAGAGCTGTATCTTTGGGTTCCTACTCGACATCATGGAGGTGAATCTGCTTCTAAAGGGTGGAAACAATTATTATCCGGGTTGGAAGCAAGCTACCTGACTCGGTGGCAGAGGTGTGTTTCACTTTTGAACTTCTGTCACAGTTGTCGGTGGAGGGGGGAAGCATTTGGGCATTATGATGCACAGTGACACTCTTGGTTGGTGCATTGGAGTGTGTTTGATTCCGCACGTCTTCATGACGCAATGCTTGCTGTTTCCTCGCAAGCTCCCTGCTTGGGTATTCGTCTTGGTTGGTGCTCTGGCCTGTGTTCGATTTGGAGTTCTGGTGATTTGTCTGATGCCCACTGTCTGCAATCTCGTCATATAGTTGGATTGTCTGCTTGGGTATTCCTATTGAATGAGGAACTGGTTGAAGTCTAGATGGCTACATGCTTGTGTATTAGCCTTGGTTGGTGCTCTGGACATCTTGGGTGGTACAGATGAAGTGGGCTTACCGGACATTTTGCTTGGTTGGTGCTCTGGACTGTGTTTGATTTGGAGACACATAGCTCCTCCTGGTGCTTTGCTTCCTGCGCACTGTTTGCAGTCTCCGTCGTTGGATGTATGCTTGGGTATTCCTATTGATTGGTGGTGTGGAATCCATTGTTTTTGGACCCATCCGATGGTGCGTTTGGTCGTTTCGACCTAGCAGCCCTTTGCGGTTGCTGCACCCTAAACTTTTGTTTGTTTGTTTGTTTGTTGTCAGACGGATTACATGTGTCATGCAGCGGAACTGAGAGCGATGTACATCTGCGTGGAACACCAGGAGGCTTTGGCTTCAACACAACTATAAACCCCACAGGATCTACTCCCCCCCTCAGGGAAGACAACAGCCGCCTCAAAAGCCAACAGAACAAGACAGACAAGAAATTCAGATGACTACACAAACAGTACATGTAACTATCAGAGAGCACATTTTTTAAACCAGAGAGCACATGTCTGAATTTGCACATGGTCAACATGCATTGAGAAAGACAACAATACTGACGATACAGGAGCTAAGTGGAACATCCCATGAGCCACACAATGCAAGATCGTCCCTCTCTGTGCCGCAGGCACAACACAAGATAGTTTGGCTTTAAATCAACGCAATATATGTCTGTACAGTACTATGACAACACTACGGTTCTAGCAACAACCCAAGTACACCGATCTCTCCTGTCCCCAAGCAACTGCTACAGTGTCCAAAGCATCAATGGCACAGTACAATTAGCATACCACAATTGATAGCAACCCAGACCAAAGTGTCAGTTGCGGAGAACAACCTGATGTCGCATGCATGCACCTCTGCAAGGGCCAGGTTATAAAACTGCAACAATGTCTCAACTAACAAGCAGAAATACACCCACCGACTTCACTATGATATGAGGATACGCTCTAGAGGGTTCGGCCTGCTACACAGACATGGTGTCACAGCGCCTAGAAAGTAGATCACACCCACACCATCAGACAGCCAGACCTCTGCTGCAATCAAGAGCTTCTCCATGCAACATGTTTCTCCATGCATGCATCCATGCATTATATAAGTGGCATAACCGACTTGAATGTTCAGACGATGTCTGCCTCTGATTTTTGGGAATCAAGGTCCAGCCAGGCCTCCATCCACTTATTACATACCCCAGGTTCCCCAGAACAGACTCTGTGTCCACAAATGCAACCTCAGACATTGACTTGTAAAAATTGATCTCACCCTCTCTGCGTAGTCTGAGAAAACAGCATCACTGAGGCACTTCATTATCTCAGCACACCGTAGCGGTCCTGGGCCACCAGCGGATTGAAAGCTCCACGAATGGTAAGGGATCCTTGTAATCTTTAAACCAAGGAACAATTACCACAATCCCATGCTGAAGAACAACCCCGTCTCATTGCGTAGAGCTCTCTCTCTCTCTCTCCCTCTCTGATTGACAGCTCCAAATCCTTGAGAAAAAAGGCTGCACATAATACAGGCGCATATATATGTCTGAGCAAGTAGCCTATTCCAGAAGCCAAAAACCATTTTGACCCATGTAAACAGTACAGGCATACAGCAAGCTCAACATGCTTCAATTTCACATACTGATAATCCATTCCATACCAACTTAAACACCTTGTATGGGGTGCGCATACCTCATCACTTCCTCACATGACTACCTTGGGCTCATTTTGCGCAGCAGGCTTCACAATCTCATGTGAGTGCCTGTAAAGCAGTACCCAGAGCCAGCATGTAATGGCACCTGAAACCAACAAATTGGTAATCACCAGCACAAAAGCGAACATGTTGTACCTGCTGGCAATGGTCACACTCACAACTGCAACCACGTGATACGGGCCTGTGCCATCTCCCGTGCTTGTAGACAGCCAACCTGTCCCAGCATGCTCACCCTTTTCAGGGGGATTCCCATACCGTGCAACAAGCTCTGCCCTAAGGGTTACTGCTGGAGCGATCACCAAGCTAAGGGCTATGACAAAACATGTAATGACCCTCGAAAAGCGTGTAACAGAAGCATTATGCTTTACACAAGCCATAGCCCTGCCCACCTTGCTGGAAATCCAAGCATCGAGATCCCTATAGCTAGTAGCAAGAGCAATGGCTGCCACCACTACCACAGTAGCATCAAGCACAGCACCTGTCAGGCCCCGAGTACTGTCTGCACCAACCAAGGCAAGATTGAGCTGCTTGTCCAAAAGGTTGCTGGCAGCTTCAAGTAAGTTTTCTATTGCTACATCCACATTACCAGGATGCAAGCGGCCACCAGTAAGAAACGGCCCACAATCACAATGGCTTCTACTAGAGTTGTCAATTGGTCTCCAGTATACATCACCAAGTGCCGCATGCAGTGGTTGGGTTGGTGGACCTTGGGACTTCCCATTTTGAGGCAAGGGCCAGGACTCATTGGGATCCCACGCTTTGGAACAAAGGTCATCTATTTCCATGCAAGCAAAAGGAGGATCATTGCCATTATCACGGCAGATGGTCCCATTGTGTCCATGCCTGCACCAACACACTGGCACAAATGGGTACGGTCCCAATCGGACCCACTTGGTGCAGTCGGCCTGCCATGCTGGCAAGAAACCTGCACTGAGGGTCTCTACCTTTAGCAAAGCTTCAAACATTGGGGTTATGTCCTCATCTAAGATTGCCTGCTTCCAGTCAAGGCCTGCATCCCAGGCAACAATAACTGCTGAACCCACAACTAATGTCCTGCAAGCTGGCCATGTGCAGTTGGCTGATGCCCATGATGAAAAACCATACCTCCCATTGAAAGGCATATTCACTGTGGTTGACTGCAGAGGTCTTACAGTCAGCCCCAGATGATAGCCATACAACCGCAACGCTGTTTTATTCAGTTGCAACTGCCCTGGGAAGCCAATTGATGCGCTAGGTTCAGGATCAAACAGGAGCCCATGTACATCACTATCACGTGCACCAAACGTGACAGACTCTGGGGCATACAGTCCAGGGATGTATTCCTTAGTATTGCTCACACGACCCACTACTTTCGTTCTCTCATCCACAAATACAGATTGTCTGAAATAACCGTCATATACAAAGGCACCCCTTGTAGCATCAGTACCAACACTGGAACAGCTGTGGTCTGGATGTGATGCATTCCATCCATGCTCATCGTACCAAACGGAAGAAGGCACCACAATGATGGTGCAAAATGTTTCGTTCGCCCAGGGATCATAAACCCTGTACGTGCCATAGTGTAACACCTCAAACCCATCACCGCCCTTTGCTGGTGTAGCCAGCTCATTGCTGCGCTGCAGCTGTTCTGTTTCCCCCCAAAGTGCCAATCGCACCAAGGTGCCTACTGGCATCATGGCCTGGTCATCTCCATCCCAATTGGCAGAACTCTCCCCCCAAACCAGCTCATGCACGGTCGCATCGTCCCGATTGGTCTTACTCAGTCGGCGAGCGTAACTGGGTCTGGGTATGTCCCTTGTGATAGCAACAGGCACTGCAAGGCGTTCCCCAATGTGGAGCCTTGTGAAAAGGACAGCACGCCGAGGGCTCTGCTTTCCTTCGCCGCCCTCATCACCAACCCCTTGGCATTTCGAGGGGGCGTCTTTACACCAGGAGCCATCATCAGGGGGCATCTGGCTGCTGGGGCTGGAATTGTTATACGGAATGATAGTCTGTATGTCTGCAATGACATTGCAGTTAGCGTCCGTGCACAGGAACATATCCACTTGCGCCTCCCCATGCAGCTTTCTGATAATGCCCACACCAGCTTGGCTCACACCCTGACTAATAACATAATCTGCTACCATCCAAGAGGTGTGTTCGTCTGTGCTGTAACTCCGCCTTTGATTTGCATCTCCTGATGTCTGCCCATCAATGGTGGATCCACTGGCGGCTTTACTGCCCTGCTGTAGCAGATTGCCAGCAAAACGTGCGGCCATCAGGTATGGAGCTGCACCTTCGATGTTGCAGAGAACCCCTGGTGCCGTAAGCAGGGTAACTTCAGAGCAAATGCTCTTGCTCCCCAAAGAACTAGCCCAGTCGTCCGTCAAGTAATCCTTGAGAGGCCACTTATTGTTCTCCCAATTGCCGCGCTGGCGAAACCTGTGCCTTTGACCCTGATCATAACTTTGACCCACGCCAAGGCCTAGTTCTCCGCTGGCATTTAACAGCAGTGGCCTGGTGTGGGCCGCTCTTACTAGCCCAGCAGCTACTTGTAGGAGGGCAAAGAGGAGCTGCAGGTGTGCTGCCATGGTCCCCAAGATAAGAAGGCTAGCAAGATGCCGCCCTTGCAGCGGAGTAGCCAGTAATGCAGCAGACTAGGCTTGGCACGGAACGGTCGAAGGGACCGCACGATGCGAACGAACTACGGAGCGAGCTTACAAGCAGAGAACCACGAGCGAGTAGTGCCTTTGCTTGAGTGCTGTATCAGCTGTAGCTTAGCTGTAGCACAGCGGTTGCTATACATGACGGCTCGAGGACTCGAGGACAATGCATGGACGGTAATCAGACCCTTGCAATATGCTCATCTCAATCAACTCCCAATTTGTATCAAACACGCACAAGTTAGGAGTCACTGTTGGCAGCAGCGGTGGAGGGACTCGCTCGTACAGAACGGTTGCTTCCTGCAGAAGAGCTGGATCCTCTTATTCAGCAGCTACTCTGACTATCGCTGCATCTCTGGGTGCTGGAAATCGTATGCTCATCCAATCTGGGCACTAGCTTCCTCGAAGGGAGCGCAATCATTCACTCACTAGTGACTACCGTACGCCGTGACGCTGCAGTGCACCTGCCTGTCCACGACAAGACCGCTGGGTGAGGCTCCAGGATCGTTAATGTTTCTGCTTGCAAAGCGCGAGCTAATACGTGGCAGGAGGGTCCACCAGACGAGACATACCAATCTAGGACTATTGAGCAGGTTCTGCCGGTGGTGCATGCGCGTGTGTGTGCTGCAAGTGTGGATCAATTCAGCCTGAAGACATGAGCATGAGGATCCAGCAGGTTTGTGTCTATCTGACAGCTGCTACACACACGTTCAGCACAACACTGTCACATTGCCATCAGGCGGTGTGTCTCACCAAGCAAGAAACGCATTGGCAGAGCATATGAATTTGCAACCCAGTTCAGATGTTGCTCTTATGATAAACACTCAGCTTCCATTCACATGTGAACTCTGAGCAGCACACTCTGACTTCAAATAACTACCAAATGCAACTGCATAGGGCCTGGCATCTTTCCTATAGTCATGGGCCTTCACATGTGGCGCTCAGCTAGGGCACGGCTGCTGTTTTCTTAGGACTGAGCTTTAGAAATACCCCTTTGAGTCCACTCATCACCTCTCACTAGTGGCAGTGGCGGTCAAACTCTGAGTCCTACCTATGTCCCTTTTCCCTGTCTGTCCTCTCTTGCAGGGCACAGAGTCTCCTAGGCTGTTGCCAGGCATCATCAGACTACTGTCCCTCCTGCCTTTGCTCCTAACAGCACCTGAAGCTGCACATGCTACAAGGTGGAGTACAAAGGCGGAGGCTAACCCACTTAGATTCGAAGCTTACGGCAGGTTTTGTGGGCCGTACAACAGTGGACCCGGTGCTCCTATAGATGCTTTGGACAAGTGCTGCTTTGCCCATGATGCTTGTTACTACCGGGACCAGGCATGGGGTGACTGCAACTGTGATATTCCATTGAACAAATGCGTTAAGGCAGTGTCGTGGTATCAGATGAACCGTCCACTGTTGGGTGTAGTTGTAAAGAACGCCATTATCTATTATGTGGAAGAAATAACGGGCTGTTATTGAACAAGTTCTGGATTTTTGGGTGCCCTTACATTGGCGGCTAGCAAGGGATTAATGGTGTGTTTGGTCGTTTCGACCTAGCAGCCCTTTGCGGTCGTTGATGAGGTGCGTTGGCGTTTAGATTTGCTAGTAAGAGTTGCCACCTGCTGACGTGACTCTTTAGCAGCCTTGTGAGTGTGGCAGTTGTTATAACATTGCAGCCCCCTGGTGCTGCTAGACCTCCTTTGCTGTCTGCAGTGTTTGTTTGGTTTTCACTGGGTTAGTTTTTGTTTCTACTGGACAGTTCCCCTGTGTTCCTTGGTCGTGGTCCAGCCTGATCCAGTTGTTCATACTTAGGCATGTGCTTGATAAGTACCGCCTGCAGAAAAAGCCATTGTTTTGTTGTTTTGTGGATTTCAAGAAGGCATATGACTCTGTTGATCGTAGGCTCTTACTCCAGCGGCTTGCGTCCCTGGGTATATGGGGAACGATGCTAACATCCATTGCAGCCATGTACAGAAATGTCCCCTTGCATGCCCGGGTTGATGGGAAGGTAGGGCCGGCTTTCCAGAGCAGTATTGGTGTGAAACAGGGGGACCCGCTATCGCCACTGTTGTTTGGTTTGTTCATTGACGAGCTTGAAGATTTTGTGAGGCAACGTTTGCCAAATAGTGGTGCGCAAGTGGGTCCTTCTAAGTGTCAGCTGCTTTTGTATGCGGATGATGTGGTGTTGTTTGCAGAGACAGCTGCGGAACTGCAGTCTCAACTGGATGCCCTTAAAGAGTTTTGTGACCTAAAGCACATGGCAGTCAATGTCCAGAAAACACAGATATTGTCTTGCAGGTCCCGGGACGCAGTAGGTTGCTCATGGCAGTATGCAGGGGAGGCCATTGAGGTTGTCAGTACCTTTAAGTATCTGGGTATTACTGTGGAATCTGATCGTGGTTTTAAAGGTGCTGTGGATGTTATGAGGTGTGCTGCAACCAAAGCTATGTGGAGTGTGGTACGCCAGACTCAGGAACGGGACATCCAGCAGATTGCTTTACGGGTACTGTTGTTCAAATCGATGGTTATTCCAGTTATGTCATATGGGTGTGAAATATGGTCTTTGCCCTTTCTCACGTCAAACTTGCCATTGGGTAATCCACTCCAGAAGGTCCAGAACATGTTCTTGAGACAAGTTAGTGGGACTTGGTTGAGGAAGTCGGTATCTCAAAGACTGTTGCATGAGGAGTTGGGGTGCATGCCTGTATCATTTACGTGGGTTAAAATGGCTTGTGGCTTTTGGAATAGGTTAGTAGCTCAGACATCTGCGCCTATGCTACGTGCAGCGTTTACAGAGAACCTCGAGTTGTCGATTGTTGCTGGACATGGACGGCTGTGGTCTGCTGAGATGATGAAGTGTCTTAAAGATGTTGTTCCGGATTATGCTGAGAAGGTAACTTCTCTTGTGCTGAACAGGTCAGTAACAGAAATTGAGCGTGTAGACACAGAAGTTGTCCTAGGCACTTGGGGTAGTAAGTGGACTGCTTGTTGGTGTGACCTCCCAGAGGATCCTAGGGTTGCATCCTCGGATCAGGTATCGTATGCGACTTATTATATGTGGATGGCTGAGTGTGTTTCACAGCCTGCTAGGTATGTTGATCATGACCGTTGTATAAATCCAGAGCATCTTGCTGATCTCATGAGGTTTAGAGTGGGATCTCACTGGCTGAGTGTTGTGACTGGACGTTGGACTGATGGTGGTACTGTGAGGGCACAGAGGTACTGTAGGAAATGCATGGCATATACCGTTGAGGATGAAAAGCATTTCATGCTGGAATGCCCTGCCTACCAGGAAATCAGATCGGAGTTTGGTGAGTTGTTTGATTATTGTGAAGGTGATTTAAGGAAGCTTATGTGTCATCCAAAGCAGCATACGTTGGCGAAGCTGGTACATAAAATGCGTGTCTTCAGAGATGAAGATACTGAGTGGGTGTTTGATCTGCAGCTTGACAGATTTGAATCGAGTGAAGATGAAAGTTGTGGTGATGTTTCAAGTGATGAGTATGAGAACGAATTAGTTGAAGTTGATGATATTAGTCAGTTTGGTTTTTTGGAAGCCCCTTGAGCCTCGTGTTGGCTCCGGGTTTTTCTTTTTTCAAATGTAACATTCAAACCGTGAACACCATTGCTGAACAGACATGTGGTTGCATGTGATTGCATGGCTATATTGCATTTGCATGTGTGCATGATTTGAGTTAGCTTGACAGTGCAATGCTCAGTGCCCTCGTTGGTGTGGGTCCTGTTCTTTGCTCAAACCTGGTCTGATGTGCTTCTGGGTTGCACACCTGGTCGCATGTCCTGTGGTATCATAACATAACATAACAAACATTTAAGGTGTGGCAACCGCAAAGGGCTGCTAGGTCGAACCGACCAAACACACCATCGGATGGATCCAAAACACAATGGGTACCACCATATCATTCATATGTGTGTGGCATCTATGCCTCTGTCTCCTTTGGAGGGGGGAGGGCCGGGTGCATACACTTCTCCTAAACTACAAGCCAGAGTCCTAGATGCATTGTGGTATGTGTTGTGGGATCTTATGTGCTCGTGGTCAAGTCGTGCTACAGTACTAGGCACTGTCGTACTACATGAATAACATTTGTTGGTGGCATCAGCCCAGTGCTGTTGTCTCATGCAGTACTGTAGATGTAGCAGCTGTAGTAAAGCTGTGACAGAACAGTGTGCAAGGAGTGCAGCAGACAAACGCTGTTTGGCAGCAGTAGAGTTTGCTTGTGTTGCAGCTCATGTACGGGTGAGGGATGTACACTGTCAGGAGCTCATGTAGTACGACATTAGGTAAGGGCCACTCCCTTAACGTATGCAAAAAGGGGATTCCTCCCTTCTCTGCCATAGCAAAAAGTGCCATAGGCCTTGCACCTCAAGCTCTCACAAACAACAGCGAGGTGGAACAGAATACGGGTCACGCCACATACTGCAACCTCTGTAAACACGCCAAGTCATGTAGAACCTGCTGCTTGCTGCTGCTACTGCTACCACTGCTGCCTCCCACTGCTACTGCTGCCGCCCCCTGTAGCTCCGGCAAGCAGCGTGTGCTATCTATAGTGACAGAGGCTAGCATGTCATTAGTGGCTGTCGCTGCTACTGCTGCTGCTACTGCCATGGTGACTTCTCTCAGCCGGCTAACATCTGGTAGGATACAATCTTGGCTTAGTTCTTCTGCGTTGACCAAACCTAAAGGCAAGACGGCAGCAGAAACACGAGCAGAATCAGCATCGCCACAAATACAATAAGTCAGTTAATCCAAGTGCAATCTCTCATGCGACTGAGATCTGGTACTGAGGATACCATATTTGCTTACTTCGTCTGCATTGACTAAATCTGATGAGGAAGAGTCGGCAGCAAAACCACAACCACAAGGATTTCAGTTTTGGAGGTAGGTAGGCGGCACCACCACCAGAACAGCGGTATCTCACACAACCTGGTGAGGTCCGGCATGCCAGGCTTGTGGACTCTGGCGGGTACCACAAGCTTACAAGCATCCCACAAAAAATTACTGATATGAGGTTTCTGTGAGATAGGTGTGTGCATTACTAGCCACAAGAAATGGTCCCCTCAAAGCAGGGCGCCAATGGAGGCAGCACCAGCCACAAGGAGCAACTTAGGCTGCAACGGCACACTCAAAGTTCCCATGGAAGAGTCTCGATATGGCTGCCAACAGCCCACCCTGGATCCCTTGCTAAATATGTCAATGTACAGCGTGATTTATTCAGCAGCTGATATGAGGTTCAAATGAATTCTTGTGACTTGCTTTTTGTATGCTTGATATATCCAACATGAATGGTGAATGAAGAGATGAGATTGGAAAGTAAGCTAAGGTGTGTATGGCCCTTTCTTTTGTAAGATAGCATATACCATGGGCCGTGTCATACAGAATAACGCCAGGGCATGTCCTGCATTCCATATTCGCCTTCAGCAAATCAAGCAGCAGCAGATTGCGTCATGATGCCCATCCCATGAAGAGATCAAACCCTAGAACCCAACCCCTAAAACCCCAAACCCTTATCTCCAGATTAGACCCTGTACCTTGAACCCCTGCTAAACCCTAAACCCACCTGCTATGGTTTTAGCAGTAGCCAGCAGCATGTCGTCATTGATGTCACTGGTCACACAACCCTAAACCCTCATCTCCAGATTGCACCCTGTACCTAACCCCCTGCTAAACCCTGAACTTACCTGCTATGGTTTTAGCAGTAGCCAGCAGCATGTCGTCATTGATGTCACTGGTCACACAACCCTAAACCCTCATCTCCAGATTGCACCCTGTACCTAACCCCCTGCTAAACCCTGAACTTACCTGCTATGGTTTTAGCAGTAGCCAGCAGCATGTCGTCATTGACGTCACTAGCACCACTAGCCACACAACCCAGACCCAACCCAGGAAACACCAAGCAGTTATTCGCTTGAGCCGGACGCAATAGCCGCATACTGCCCCTGCTGCTACCGCTACTGCTGTTCCTGCTGCTGCTATTGCTACTGCTGCTACTGCTGCTGGTGGTGGTGGTGATGGGTTCCGTGGTATTAGAGCTAGGGTCATATACCAGGGGTTCATAAGGGCTTCCAGAAGCGTAGACTGCTCTGCCCTGAGACCAGGTCACGGCGTCATTGAAAGATAGCTCGGATTTGCTGGTGGGGTTGGAGAGGGCAAACAGGATGGGGCGGCCGTATGGGCCAGCCTGCTTGGTCACAGACTGGAGAGAAGAGAGGAGGGCAGGGGGGGGGGGGCGCGGGGGGCAGGGGAAGTTGAGGGTTAGCACTAAACGTTTAGGAAGCAAATTGGTATATGGCATTCAAGAATAAAAAACAGATGATATAGAGCAGAAATAGCATAGCAGCATCGATAGAGGCAACTGCAGCAGCACAGCTCCTATAGGGGCATGTTTTGAGATGGACCACCAAACGCCACCAATGATCTGGATGCTATACCCTATGCTAAGACGCTAGGTACCCAAGGGACCCACGTCAGCTGGGTCCATCACTCCCCTCTTAAAAGCTCCTCCCACATCCCCC
>OY744495.1:8792349-8887688 GCA_963556185.1 Pseudopediastrum boryanum
CCCTACCCCTTCTTACTTGTTGTTGCGGCCAATTTGCGATCACTTGATCCACCTTCCCTGCTTCCTCCGCCGTTATATACAACCCCGCGGGCCGCGGTATCAATACCCCCCAATTCAGACAAGCATCTCCAATGGTAGGGGTGTACACCAGCGGCAGCAGCTCAGAGACGTTCTGCTGCAGTAGTGCGTAAAACGCCTCTTGGTTGGTCTCTTTTAGTGCGATGAGGAGGCGATGCTTTTCTAAGGGGGTTGAGGCCAGGTTTAGGGCGGCGGTAGCACGCTGGATTTCCACTGCTTTGGTGACTTGACGAGGGGGGAGGAGACCCTGGGGGAAAAGGAGCAGAAATGGGGGGGGGGGGGTGTTAGATGCCGGGGGGGTTAGGGTTTAGGGAGTTTAGGGTTTCTAAGGGGGGTTTAGGGCGGCTGTAGTGCGCTGGATCTCAACTGCTTTGGTGACTTGACAAGGGGGGAGGAGACCCTGGGGAAAACAAAACAAACAAACAAACAAAACAACTTAGCTATTCTGCCCGCCATCTTGAATTAACAATTGTAAGAAGAAGAAGAAGAAACAAACAGAAGAAGATTTAAGGTGTGGCAACCGCAAGAGGGCTGCTAGGTTGGAGCGACTAAACACACCAGTGGATGGATACAGAAAGAATGAATTCCATGCCAAGGAAAAGGAGGGGAAGAGGAGAGGAAGCGCGGGGGGGGGGGGGGGGGGAGAAAAGGGGGAGGGGGGCGCTTAGAGGTCGGGGGAGTGAATTTGGGTGAAAGGGTTGTGGGTTAACTGAAAGATGGCCTAGGCAAAGTTTATAAGGACTGTTGACAGGATGGAACTGGCTTTGACTGTGTCTGTTCATTGGGGAGGAACAGGGGAAAGGGCGGGGAGGGGGGGGGGGGGGGAGGGGGGTGAACGAGGGAGGGGGGTAGAAAAGGAGGGGGAATAGCTGGCGCGGGCGGGGGGGGGGGGGCCTAAGAGGTGGGATTGTAATTTGGGTTTAAGAACGGGTTGAGGCAAAGCTGCTGCTCTTTGTGGTTGCCGGTGCTGTATGGTGATTGAAGAGGTAGGGGGAGAAAAAGAGGGGAGGGGAGCAGGAAAGGGGAGGGGAGCACAGAGGAGGGGGTGGCTAGTTAACGCTTGAAGTACTGTGGTGAACTGAATAGCATGGGGATATTATTTGGTGTTACTGGTACCGCACATTTCTGGTTTGTTGTTTGTGTGGCGTTTATGGGGGTTGTGTGTTGGTTGGGGGGGGGGGGGGTGTTGTTTGGGGGTTTTTTGGTTTTGGTTTTGTGGTTTATGGTTTATAACTCATGCCACCACACAAAACATGCAATCTGTACTGCTCTTAGCTGTGTAATTCCGCTAGCTCTCTTCATGACTGGTTTGTCTCCACTCTCGTTGCCTTAGCTCTCTCCTCGATTTCTCTCAACACACACGAACAAACTGGTTGAAGTCATATGGCGGGTGCTGCACGGCCCGAAAGCTGTGCAGTGATCTATCTCATAAAGCTCATGCCAGCGATCTATTACTCCACATCATGACATGCCATAGCAGTACTGAAAAAGGCCCTGTACCTCAAGCTGTCACTTAAAACAGTAAGGTGCAACTAGGTGCAGTACTGCCAGAGCCGACTGACTACCAGAGCTGTACTATATAATGCTCAAGCACCTGACTCAAAGGCTAAAACCCTAAACCCTAACATGACACCACCCAACAACCCTAAACCCCCAATACCCTTCTCACCAGTAGCTGAATCTCAAAATGTAACATACGACTAACCTTACAACCCCTAAAGCCCTAACCCTCCCTAGTAAACCCTAAACCCTAAGCCTAAAATTTTTCTAACCTGTAGCTGTAGCTCCTGTCTCACTGCAGAAGCTGTAGCACATCCTTTGTTGATACTGGGGTCTCGTATTGCTGCTGCACCCCGTCCACAAGCCCCTGCTGCTGCTGGTGACGGAGGGTTTTGTGCTAGGGTGTACTGGGGCTGGGGTTTAGGGGGAGGGGGCGGGGGGACTGCTGCTGCTGCTGGGGGGGGTGGGTCGGTTGTGAGGGCTGTAGCGGCACCAAGCGTACCTTAAAGGAGGGAGGGAGGAGGAGGGGAGGGGCACGTAGAGGCAACATCAGTGGGCTGTTGTGGAAGCAGGGTGAGAAAGGAATAGAAAATACGATTAGTACTGCACTTTGGTGTGGAACAGCCACACGATACATGAAAGCTAGCTGATGTAGCTGATGTAATTGGTTCAAGTAGAATGCATTGTAATACTTTGATGTCATTTCTTAAGCATGACTTGGTTAGGCATGGGTCTGGCTGCCTTTGCTCTGATATCTCACTGTTGTTACATTGTTACATCTACGCTCGCTCCACCATGAGCGGCATACAGTTAAGGAAGAAGGCTTACTACAGTGAGGGCATGGTGTGCACTGCTTCTCATTCCTGTGCCGCATCTATAAAGCCATTCCAGGGCGTTGCAGATCGCGAGAGGTACGACGTAACACTCTGGGGAAGCCGGTGTGTGTGATCCTGTGATTTTTTCCTTAATTATCTGTTATTTGTTGTCGTCAGACTTTCTTTGGTCGGTTTGCTTGATCTGCAGGAGCATACAGCCCCACAGCTGCATTACTTGCATTGCAACTCGACATGCAGGACTGCCTAATACTACCCATAGACTTACAACGTATTAGACGTGCCGATTATCAGTAGCATTAGGGTAGTACTGTACCTGCCAAAAATCCTCTCCTGCTGCTGATGGGCTGCTGCAGCTGCTGCTGCTGCTGCTGTTCTCCAGCTTCATGGGAAGGAAGGGCATTTGCCGGGCGTAGATCGGTGTGGTGCTGCGCCTGTGGTCTCCAGAAGCAGTTTGAAGGTCTATGCTTAAAGCTTGGCCTTCTGAATAGGGCTGGTGAGTATGCATCTGGTGATGGCTGCCTCAGACCAGGCTTCGAGCTACGGCCATGTAGACTTGAGCAATTCATTACAGAGATCTAAAGAGGGCGTGCGATCAGGGCTTTCCGTTCAAGGTGGGTGTTAGGACAACATATCTTCAATTCAGGGAAATGTTGCTTTTGTGCGGCCACGTGTCCTGGCGATCGCAGGGTGGGACTCGCTCGTAAGGAAGACAATACAATTCAGTGATTCATCAGGCACACGTATCAGTTATAAAATGCGGAGGGTCCTGATGAAGCAGACGTCGCGCTATCGGGCCCGGAAGCAGCACGGCGATAATGAGGATCGGCATGCGCAAAGCCCTATAGCGAAACCTGTGCAGGGACGTTGGGCATTTGCAGCTGAGATCCGCAACTGCTGATCTTTCTGTGCCATGCTCCAAGAGAGCTCGCCAGTATTAATGAAATAAGGATGTTGTCACCGCAGTGACGTGTCCTGCGCCGCCCTGCTCATCTGTTCTCGTCAGCAGCAAATAGCCCATCATGTAGACCTCAGCTAACTGATGTGGGCACTTTAACAGCTTCACAACACTACCAGTCCAATCGTTGTATACATCGTTGCCAGCTTGCACCGCAGGTTGCAAACCGCGCGCGAGTGCATGCGACCAATCCTGGTTTGCTCCAAGCACGGACAAGGCCTATCATGCGATCATCACATGTGATGTGTAAGCTGATTCTCCGTTAGATCTCTGCCACAAGTACCACTGGGTGGTGTGCGAAGAATCAGACACGCATAAGCGCGGGCCAATGAGCATTGAAGTACTGCGTTGACCAGTACTTATCCACCAATTACAGCCTCTGGAAAGGACGCAGAGAGTTACACAGCGCCATTTCGCAATCAAGATTCCAGATTTGACCCTTCAAGGCAACATACACTCTTTACACAGCCAGGTATGCGGCACCAGAATGGAGTACTTCATTGCAGCAGCTGATAAACACCCTCAGGGTTATCCACTGGGACCATCTATCAGTGCAGAAATGGTACATGTACAGAGCTGTTGTTACTGTGTCTGTCCTGTAGTAGTAGTTCAAGTAGCCGTGAACTCTAGCAGCACGGTGACAAGCTGAAAAGAGCAGGCAGGGGACTATGGGCATTAATAATTCGCTGTCTATCTATTTCATTAATATCTTCTTATTGCTATCAATCAAGGAACGTTCCTAATCATCCCGTCACTCTGAATCATTTGAGTACCAAAGCGGTGACTAAAAACGAGAGACATGGTATGTAGGAGGTGCCCGTGGATTTGTACCTTAGGTATGGACGCAAACTCTGAAGTTGCAAACATACAGTAGTCCGTGAAAGTTGGAAAGGAAAGCAAAAACAAGTTATCAGGACTGCACCGGGCCCCTTGCCTGGTGCTCTTTTCATCCCCAGACACCTGACCACTTCAATTCTGTTCCTTCACACTTCACAGGATCCCCACCATCAGCACCATCAATGCAGCCAACACCAATGCTACTACCAGCCCTGCTGATCACTCTCATCTTCTCCTCCATGGCAACTCTCAAATTCACCTCAGCTGCCCGGCTAGACCCCTTCGCAGCCATGAACCCCACGATCCCCCCATCACCCCCAACCCAAGACATGATATTACTAAACCCTGGCACCGCTAAACCCTCAGCCGCCACAGCAACGCTAAACCCTGAAACCCTCGGATCTTCAGCTCTAGGCCCTGCAGAAGACGCCCCATGTGCCTTAGGCGAGAGCTGCTTGACAGGTAGTAGTAGCAGCAGCAGTAGTACTGCAGCCTCTGCTGGTACTGCTGACAGTGTAGGAGGTACTGTCATCAGCAGTACAGACCATCACGCTGAGGCAGCAGCGTTTGGTACAGCAGATACAAGTCAACATGCCTTTGCAGAGGGTATGGTGGACGTTGACGCCCCGTTCCCTGAGGCAAGCGCAATTGATACTGCTGCTGCAAGGATGATGTAGCCCGGGGGGATGCCGCGGCGGCGCGGCCAAATATCAAATAACATCTTGGAGATGAATTGCCTGACCAGGTATGCCAGAAGGCGGGAACAGGGAGGAGTGTTACCTAGCAGTTAGCCCCCAAGGAGACTGTATATCTCGGTGGCCTCAGACATTGCAGGAGTTTGTTGCTGCTAGCAGTGCGGGTCGGTGGGGAAGAGCAAAGTGATGAGGGATGAGAAGTATTGGCAATGAGCTAGGGTGCGTCAAGCCAAGCTGCCGGGGGTGGGGGAGGCTTGAGAGGGACAGGACAGCAGCATTGCAGACTGACACAACCTCAGCACTTGGTATCATAGAGGCTCCGTACTATCCTATTCATTAGACGATTCAGGGCACATGTGCACTAGCTACTGCTATAGCACATATAGTGTGCTGGAAGGAGCGGGAAGGAGGGGCGGAGGTGCTTTTACTGTGCTTTTATGTGGACAGCACAGAGAAGCATAGGTATACGTCAGTGCTGCTAACTAGAGTGGCACCACCTCCAGCCGGCCTTCCTGCTCATACCAGCGCCATAAGTATACGTTAACATATTCATGAGATAGGTCCCAGCACAGCTTTGCAGCTGTGCAGCACCACTGACATGATTCCAATTAGTCTATTTGTGCTACCAGCATGTACTAGGTGTGTGCAATTTCATTGGGCAGCCATGATTGGGCATGAGGTGCGGGGCCTATGGCACTTATTGCTATGGCATATCATGAAATGTAATAATGATTGTGCATTGTGGTCAGTTGTTCTTCATGGAACCTGCTTATCCAGGTCACGACAGTTGCCTCACCAAGCAACTCCCGTAGTAGTTGCTGACCATACTGTGCCACGCACAAGTATACATCTTTCAGCATGAAAACAGTAGGCTCCTACTAGCTACAGCATGTGTGTCTCTTTTACAGCAGTGTGAGCCCCCAAGTAGTGTGGTCTTCAGTGATGCCACAATGAAATAACAATATCTGCATGGACCTTATTACCTATTGGCTCTGTGCTTTGGTCCTGCGTTGGTCCTGGTGTTAGCACCCTGATCATCAGGAGGTTGCATGGGCATGTTGTTTTTGGCGTTGAAGTAGTTCATTGGCAAGCCGCATTGATTGCATAAGGCAGGCTTTATCGTTTGCGTCTTGTTTAGGTTTAGTGGATGGGTGCATGTATGGAGGCAAGGAGTGTGTATGGGGTTGACCATTGCACAGCTTTCGGGCCCGGTGTAGCAGCCGCCACATGAGTCCGACCAGTTTGTTAGCATGTGGCGAGGGGTGTGTATTATTGCTAGGCATGAGATTGTCTGTGGTCCAAGTGGTTTAGCTGTATGAGGGGTATTCGTATGGTTGGCCGGCGTGGGGCTGTGTGACTCCACTAGCTTATCAGGGGTCGTGTGCTGCTTGGTCTTGAGTGACCTTTTGGGTATAGCGTGTTTTGCGTTATGATTGATGGGTTGGTCACTGCCCTTGTCACATGGTGTGCTACCTGGCATTAGCTTGGCTATTATGGGAGCAGGCAGACTGGGTTGAGCCTGTTCAGGTCATATGTCATCGTTATACCTGATTGTGTACCGACGACCATCCGTATCATGTTCCACCTCGCTGTTTTCATAACAGCTGGAGGTGCAGGGCCTATGGCGCTTTCTGCCATGTCATATCATGAAACTTTTATTACTTGATTCAGTTGTGAGTAATGGGCCGAAGGCAGTTGTCCTGCTGACCTCTACAGTGCACTGTCAGATGTCCTGCCTGGTCTGAACTCCAGGACTCCGGCGGCTAATGCAATGGTCAGTGCAGGCCGGGAACCACTCCATAGGTTAACATGTCATGGAATAGATAACAAATACGAGCATGGTTAGAATGCGATGCTTTTGTGTCAAAAATGTCGTTGGACTATGCCTTCTGAGGCGGGGTTTGAAGCAGGGAGTTATGTTGATTGTTACAGCAGATTAATTGAGAAGCAATTCTACTGGTATGCAGATGACGATTGCAGGGCAGTTGCACCCCAGTAGGGAATGCTGCTGGTCCAAGCGTGTAAGATTACAGACTCATCATTCCATGCCAACTGATGACTTCCACTTCAGTTCAAAATGAGTTTGAATCAGGATGGGTTGGGTCTACGGGGGATGGCCCTAGACGTCGGCAATCACATATGGTCAACTTACTGCCACGCATGGAACCAATGGCAGTCTGTGTGCTCCAGCCCACAACACGTTTGCAGAGGATGTAAGCGGCATTTCCCCCTACCTGCTGAAACTGGTTAGTATGGCCAGCACATTCGTGCTGTATCCCTTCCGTTGCCTGGAAATTACTGCTGTTGCTGGGAAAATTAGAGCAACTATAACAGCAATGGCAGGAACACTTGGCTTTGGTTGTGGAACAAAGCCAAAAGCACATGAGCTCAGGTTGCAAATGAGAACAAAAAGCTATCTTTTTTCACCATGCAGGTCAAGACAGTTGACCAATTGCATTCAGGGATGGCCTGACAGGAAGTGTATGAAGCGGGTCAAGGCGTGATCCTCCTTTGACCCGATAGAATGGTCACATGGCAACGCAAAATGCTGAAGGATGCAGGTCAAGACAGTTGACCAATTGCATTCAGGGATGGCCTGACAGGAAGTGTATGAAGCGGGTCAAGGCGTGATCCTCCTTTGACCCGATAGAATGGTCACATGGCAACGCAAAATGCTGAAGGATGCAGGTCAAGACAGTTGACCAATTGCATTCAGGGATGGCCTGACAGGAAGTGTATGAAGCGGGTCAAGGCGTGATCCTCCTTTGACCCGATAGAATGGTCACATGGCAACGCAAAATGCTGAAGGACAAAACTACAACCACCCAGTTTCGAACTGGGGACCTTTCGCGTGTGAGGCGAACGTGATAACCAACTACACCATGGTTGCACACGCCCGAGGTGGGGCTCGAACCCACGACCACAAGGTTAAGAGCCTTGCGCTCTACCAACTGAGCTACCCGGGCACAATGGTTTCGATCTTTCGGAGCCAGGTTTCGATCCTGGGACCTGTGGGTTATGGGCCCACCACGCTTCCGCTGCGCTACTCCGAACGCTGCTGAGAGCAGGTCTCAAGGTGCTGCTGAAGTGAACCAGCCTGATCGATGTGCGTTCCGATGGTGCGTTCCGATGGTGCGTTTGGTCGTTTCGACTTAGCAGCCCTTTGCGGTTGCCGCACCTTAAATTTTTGTTTGTTTGTTTGTTTGTGCACACCTTGCCAGAATTACTAACCATTTACCAAATACTTTTGCTAAACCCTAACACCAGGGGGGGCTTGTTAAACCCTGAAAGATTGTAGCCCAGAACTGTCCTCTACCCTGCAGCGGAGATGCTGTTAGGTGAGGGGGTCAGATTAAGCATGAAGGACACATGTATAATATGAGCAGAAATGTGAAGCTGTGAGGGATGTACGCCATGCCATGTATCCGACTCCCACCTCTTGACTGATGTTCAAGGCTTGGACCCTTTCTGCTTCTGTCTGTGGGTGCCCCCCAGTGTTACTCCTGGTGGCCCATTGCTTTTAAGGTTTACTCCTTCCTTTCCATCTGATACATGTAAACCGCTTAAGTTAGCCACCATCCCCACACATGCCTGTTTCCTCCCACCCTCTCACCTCAACCTGATCATGCATGAGTGTACGGTAGCTATCCACCCAGCTGCCTCTGCACAGGACAAGCACGCCAGCTGTCCTTCCAGCTGCAAACTCCAGTAGCTGATGGTCATCTGGCCGGAAATGTGGCCACGGCAGCAGCAGTTGTTGTAAAATGCAGGGGTGCAGGATGCAAGTGAGATTCCCCTGGGGCCATCTCTCTTTTGAGCTGTTTCAAACTCCTGGGTATCCAGTTTCATTAGTAGTCATACCAGGAGCTGCAGCCAATAACATCAAAACAGCAGCAACAAACCACAGTGGCTGGGACCGTAAAGAACCCGTATGAGCAGCAGGAGGTTGAAGCCAGGAGGTAACAAGCAGTCGAAGTAATTCACCAAATGTGACGGATGAGCAGCTGTATGCACCAACCCTGAACGCTGCTGCCCCACAGCACAAGTGACGGCCATGGCAAACAATTGTGAAAAAAAGAAAGCAACGCTGCTTTAGCTGATGCCTTGCACGGCCTGCCAGATTAATTTTGGCCCTAGGTTACTTCACAAGTTCACATCTCCATTACCCCCAATATAACAGATCTTGCAGGCATGAGCCTGCCTCCTTACTCATCAGCACATCTCCATGTGCCACTTGAAAGTCAGCAGCATACCAGCCTGACCACAAACATTACATAGCACGCTGTACAGCATGCTCTCTGATGTCAATTACCTATTGGTTTGTTTGTTTTTTACCCAGGGTCGCAGTCCCCACTTGCTACTCGGAACATGACATACATTTGTACATATTGTTTCGTTCCATTCGATACTTTTGTAACAGCTTGAGATGCGAGGCCTATGACACCCTTGCTGTGGCTAATCATCAGAAAGGTAATAATCTGACCTATTTCATTGCACGGGTTTCCGGCCATGTAGCGATTTTCAAGCCACATGACTCCCAACTAGCATGTTTGAAAGAGCAAAGAACTGCGAGTACCATGACATGCTGTTTAGGTGCAGCAACTACAAGCACTTTGCTATCCGTACTCCAAACCGCCCCAGCAAGTTGCTGGACAGATGCGAGGTGTATGGCACCAGATCTACCAAGTTATCCATAAGGCTAACCAGCTTTGCTTTTATGAAGAGCAGTTTTGGTTGTGGCACACTTGCTAGGGGCATCGCAGTTACTCAAGCAAGGTTGCTGATATAGATTAACGGCGTACCTTGGTTCATACACTGCTAGGGAGGCCATTCTTTCCCGCATTTCTTGAGGGATGTACTGCTGCTGGTTGCCAGGCAGGAGTGAAGACAGCAAGCACCATTCAGTTGCTGAATGGCATTCAGCCGCTGCACAAAAAATAATATAGGTGATTGCATGCAAATATAGGCCTAAAGGACTGTGGATATGGCACATCATGAAATGTGACGGCATGCAAACACAAAAGCTGCCATATGTCTGCATGGAATTTGCTGGTGCACAGGCTGGGTCAAGAGTCAATCGTACACGTATCCATGCGGTTCCAGAATCCAACCACAGACTGTAGCACTTACATCATATACATAACGCTCATATAGATGTGCCAAATTTAGGGTGGCATGTGGCAGCTTACCGTGCAAAATTAGCAGTGATCATTCCGCAATTGAAGTCGAAAGTGACCGTTTCCACATACTCACAGATAATGAAACATTAATCAGACCAAGGCGCGCCCAGTCTGTGCTTTGACGGGCAGGTTTATCTTGACTGCAAGCGGCCAATAGGGGATTTGGGTAAGAGAGGCTGCTAGTCTTCGGTGGAAGTTTCAGGCCCGAATGGTGCGATGAGTACCTTAGCAACCGATACAATCCCATGGAGGCTCGGAGCATGCCCCTGCAGTAGACTTCTTCGATAGGCAGCTGTTACTGCAATCGAACAGGACTTTCTCTTAGGGATTATGAATTGCTCGAGGTCCAACCCTCATTTCACACCAGCTTACTAATGAGGCTGTCACAGCGTGAGGGTCCCTGCTAGTATATCGCAGGATTGTTCCGCATCCATAGTCTGGACGCGACCACATCGCGGCCTATTGTTTTGTCGCAGCGTTAGTCCACGTATTGTAGCCCAACCTACAGGCTACGGGCACCCATCTGCGTGGATTGCATACTGCGACAAGTCTTCACCTTTCACTGTTTGGATTCCAGTAGCTCTTTCACACACCCCTGTACATCCCAATGGTCCACTTGCTTGATTTGCCCATCCACCTGCTCTCCCGTGTGCTTACATCTCCACCTCTCGCTGAGTCCCCCCTAGATATCCTCTCGTTTAGCATAACCTGCAAATTAGCCCACCGGGTAGCTGGAGACGAGCAGCTCGTATGGTCTAGGTTATGCCAACTTATCGGCTGGAAGGACGTCGATCCCGCAGCATGGAACGCTCACAGCTCCAAGCACCTCTTCATTGCCCTTATTCACCCGTGCTCTCGCCTGATAGGAGACTGGCATTCAGCGGACGTGTTCCCCACAGGACGCTTCCTGAGAGTTGAAGCAGCAGCGCCCTTCGTGCTGGGCCGGTCGCTGTATTACCGTAGTCTGAACGGTCCGCCCAGCTGCCATGCCGTGTTTAGTATTCAACTGCCCTCCGGAAAGCCAGGCAGACCATGCAAAGCGAACGTATCATGCGTCCTTCGCAGTCAGCTTGGAGTGGGCGTCGCTGAGAGCCTCGCCCACCCTGCAGACATCCTCCTATCCGCAGACGGCCACAGCTTCTCGATTCAGTGCGCAACCTCATGCAACGCAGGCTTGTGCGAAGCCATTTGCAGACAGAGCTACAGCACAATGTACCTCCCCACATCCCATTCCCTATCCGCCGGCCCTCCATGCAGCCTGCATGCAAGCAACCCGCTTGGCACCAGCGGTAACAGTAGCAGCAGCTGGCCAGCACCATCGCTACAGCCAGCAGCAGGCGATGCTCCCGTTCTCTATGCTGGCACCGCCTGGCCTGAACTGAACGTCAGACCCTGGGATGTAGGCCTCATCCAAATGGGCTCCATCTTGGCTTTAGGCAGCACCCTCCACCATCTACAGAACACGCCTGTATACACCCGCTACATGTGGAGCCAAGCGTCCTGCAACCCCTGCTCAGCAGTCCTACCTACTTCCACCTGTAGCAGCAGCAGTAGCACAGCAACAGCAGCTGCTGCTGGGCTCACTGATCAGAGGCCCAGTATCAAGACAGCAGGACCAGCAGCAGGAGGAGGAGGAGGAGAAGAAGCACTGCAGCATAGGGGTGAGGTATTCACTCATCAGCGTGTAGAAGATGTTGAGGATGGGGGCTTTGGGGAGAAGGGCTGTGATCCAGGCATGGTCTTGCCAGAGGATCTCCTGCAGCTTCAGGGGTTGTGGAAGGGCACATATGGTTGCCATGGGGTGGAACTCATTCAAGTGGGGTTGAAGCAAATGCCTAAGGAGGAGGGAGCTACAGCAGCAGCAGCAGCAGCTAATGGTAGTGGGCTTGATAGAAGCCCCCACCACCAGCAGCAGCAGCAAGGGGTATTAGGTGCTGGTCCCTCAGCAGCAGCAGCAGCAGTGGGGAACCAACAACGAGGTGTTGCATCTAGCAGCAGCAGCAGCGGCAGCCAAGCTGCAGTAAGTGCATCACAGCAACATCAGCAGTTGCTGCCGCTGCTTGTGCCGCGTGGCCCTGCACCCCCCTTAGAAGCAGCTGCCACGCTCGGAGGCACCTTCAGCACTGATATTACAAATGATGATGACGGCGATTCTGTCACTAGTGCCGATGATGATGATCTGGCGCACTTGGAGGTTTACTCACACATCAGTGAGGGGGATGCGGAGGGGGGAGGGGACGGCGACTGGGACCTAGGCTCAGAGGAGCATGTGGTATTGTATGACGAGTATGAGGAGGACTCTGAGGGGTTAGGGTCGGAACCAGGGGTGGATCTTGCTAGTGGAGCTGGCAACCCAGCGGCGGCGTTAGCTGCTGTGGCCGGGGTGGGCATGGGGCCTGTTGGGGCAGCAGTAGGAGGTACGGGCGGGCAGCTGCTGCTACCTCTAGCCACAGCAGCAGCAGCAGCAGTGGATGTACGTGAGGCTCGGGGGTGGGGGAGTAGTTTGATGGGGTCGTTTTCTGGGGTGCTACCTGGGTCTGGTGAGAGCTTGGCGGGGTCATGTTCTGATCTGAGGCAACCTTTGGGAGCTAGGCTTGGTGGTGGTGGGAGGGGTGGCAGGGGAGGGGCTGGCAGCAGTAGCAGCGGGGGTGTTGGTGGTGGTGCTGGTGCGGCGAGGTGGCAGTCACCACTGTGGGAGGAGGTGGAGGGTCAGGGAGGCGTGGGTGAAGGGAGTCGTGGGAGGGTGATATGCATACAGCATCAGCCTGAGAGTGCGGATGCAGCTAGAGGCGCAGGTATTAGTCCTGCTGCTGCTGCTGCTCTTGCTGGTGGTGATGGCAGTGGTGGGGTCAGTCCGGAAGCTTCGGGAACTAGTGGAACTGCGGCGGCAGGGGGCGGGAGGGGCGGGAGGAGGAGTTTGGATGGCTTTGGGTCAAGGCGGCGGAGTGGTGAGGGCAGCAGGAGGGGTGGTCATGGTGGGAGGTGGAGCTTGGAGGTTGCACGTACTGGGTCTGGCAGGTTGGATAGGAGGTGTAGCTGTGCAGGTGATGAGGGGTGTACATGTAGTCAGGTGCTGGCAGAGCAACAGCATGCTGCGGCTGCTGATTTTGCTTCTGGTGATGCTAGCTCTAGCAGCAGAGACGGCAGTGGTAACAGTAGCAGCAAGCCTGGTGGGAGTAGCAGTGAGCAGAGGGTGTTTGGTGTGGTTGACTTGTGCAGAGAGGAGGAGGAGGTGGTTTTTTCGCAGCATAGCAGGAAGCAGCAGGGGGAGCAGGAGCCGCACGTTGATAGGAAGCTGGAACCAAGGACAGTGCGACAGGAGGGTTCAGGAACGCAGGAGCAGCAGCCATTGGAGCAGAGGCATGAAGAAAGCACAACAATACGCCAGCAGCAGCATGCATCAGAAGAGGCCAAGTTGCAGCAGCAACAGCAGGAGCAGGAGCAGAGTACAAGACCATGGAAGCAGCAGGGTCAGGATGGAAAAGGAGTGCTACAGCAGCAACAACAGCAGCAGCAGGCGCCTGGCTTGCAGTGGTACCTCGTAGGTCGCAAGGTGACGGGTGACCTGAATGTTCCCGCTGGTCGTGTGAGCTTTGTGGTGGATGGTAGCAGCAGGAGCACAGAGCACCAGGAGGAGCAGCTCACACTGCCTGCTGGGTATGATACGGATGTGGGGCTCAACAGGCCAGGGACGTGCCAACTGGTGGAACAGGTGAGGGGGGGGGGGCGGTAGGAACGGGATGTTCGAGGAGACATTGTGGCTGGGGATGTGTGAAAGGGGGGGGGGGGGGGGAGTGGGGAAGGGGGGGGGGGCAAGGGGGTTTGGGAGTGGGAAAGGGGGGTGGGGAAGGTAGACCGGTAGAGGCTGGCAGGACAGGCAGGGACATGCTGACTGGTGGAAGTGGTGAGGGGGTGGGTAGAATGGGTTGTTCAAGGAGACATGTGTGGCATATGGTGGTGTAACAGGAGTAGCAATGGGAAGGGGGGTTAGATCGAGGATGTGCCAGCTTGTGGATTCTGTGAGGGATGGGATTTTTGTAAGGGGTTTGTGGTATGGGGTGGTGTGGCACAAATAGGGGTTGGGGGCGGGGGATTAATCGGGATATGCCAGTTTGTGGAATCTGTGAGGGAAGTGTTTCTGAGAGGGTTTGTGGCGTGGGGTGGTGTGGGAGGAGTAAGTTGCCAGGGGCATAGGGCAAGGGGAAGAGCAGACGGGGGGTTGCGGTGGCTCTATGGAGACGGGGAAAGCAGTGGGGCGCAGGGATTGGTGGACATGTGAACTGTAGCTTTCTCTAGGTAGTCACAGTTGGCATACTTGGCTTGCCGATTGAGCTGGTATTATCATATTTTGTGGTCTGCTCCAATGTGGCATGTATGTTGGGCTACATTGCTAGGGCTTTGACGAGTTCCGTGGGGAAGCTGAGTAAGGGGCTATGGACGGGACAGGAGAAAGTAGGCAAGGAGGTGCAAGTTGCGGAGGTGGGGGAGTGAAGGGTGCGAATGAAGCAACACATCAAGGAGGTGGAAGCTGCATAGTGAGGAAAATGGAAGGGAGGTGGGCTTGTGCAGGGAGAAGGCCCTGGGGACGTGTCGGTTGCAAAGGTATGGGGGGAGCAATTTTCTGTTTTGCCACCTACATCACATGCCAGGCACACATATGGCCATATTTTGGCTTCTCTACAACAAGGGATCATCTGCAACTCCCCATGTCTGCCTGCAAATCTATTCAGTGCTCGTCTTGCGGCAGTTGCTCCTTTAACTCTCTATAGTCCACAGAGCTCTTACTGATGGCTACTCTCTTCCCTGCTGCTGCACCTTCTGCTGCTGCTGCTCAGGCGCGCTACGGTGCTCGTGCCCAGCTTGCTTACCATGGCTTTGAGCGTCCCTCCATCATAGGCGCAGAGCTGCTGCTGCTGGACAAGGACTGCTTTGGACTGCTCTGGCATGGCCAGGTGCAGAGCCTCTCACTATATGTACGAGTCACAAGCTTCTAGGGGCAGGCCTGAGGGCTATAGGGTTTAGTTTTAACCCTAAACCCTTTACTCATGAGCTTTTAGGGGCAGGCCTGAGGGCTGTATGGTTTAGTTTTAACCCTAAACCCTATACTCATGAGCTTCTAGGGGCAGGCCTGAGGGCCACAGGTATATTCATGAGTAGATGGAAGAGGTGGTACTAGCACACGTGGTCACAAGCTTCTAGGGGCAGTGGTGGCACCTGGGCCACAGGTATGTTCATGAGTGAGTGGATGTAGCCCTGCTTTTATTGTAAGAAGAGGTGGTACTGGCAGATGTGGTGTGTCCCCCCCCCTCCCCCCCCCCTCCCCCGCTACCAATGTAAAAACCTGGATCACACCGTGAGGTGGGGTTTGGAGTTCAGTGTTTTGTACCATGTGTATGCTGTCAGGTACATCATGGGCCTCTCCAAGATTTCCAGCACATCGTATGCTGTTACTGTAATACTCATTCGCCATCTTCAGGGTCTTCTAGGGACAGTCCTGAGGGAAAAGACCTATGTGGATAGCTACAGGGAGATGCATGGTTGAGCCCACAGCGGAGCCTGCAATAGGTGCTGGGTAATGGTATGCAGCAGATATTCAGGATTCTGGTACCCCTGGAGACGTCCTGTTAGGTGGAGGGTGGGTGTTGTTGTCCTTCAGCAGTCCACGTTTTTGCTGTGGAAGCGCAGTGCTGTATTGCCAATGAATTGAACACAGCACTGGTTGGGGAAATGTGGGAGTGTCGTGGGGCTATAGTGGATGAATGTGAAGCAGTCTTCTTGCAAGTGTGGTGTACACTTGCATGAAGACTGCTTCACATTCATTCAGAACAAGCTCTGCAAGGAGCAAAGGAGGCTGGTTAACTGGCTGGGGACTTTGTACGGAGGAAGTTCAGTAGTATGCACAGCACTGGGGGACGCTGGTTGGGAAATTGGGATACTGCATTGTTTCTTGCTTTGTCAGATTGAGTTTTAAGTAACCCACCACCCTGCGTCCCAGTAACCGCACATACCTTGGTGCCCCCCAATGCAGTGACAAGGCAAAGATGCAGCACAGGGTTGGTTCTTTGTTTGTTTAGCCCAAGGGGCGCTGGAATGTGCCGACGTGCTGACAAAGGTGAACGTAGATGGCAGGGTTTGTTAGCCCAAGGGGAGTTGGAAGTCGATGCCCTGCTTTGATCACCTGCTGCACCCAATCTTTTGGGTCGCTGTCTGGACTGGTGATGGTTTTGAGAGTTTGTGGGGAAAGTTATGGGGTCCGAGGCACAAAGACAGTGATAGACACTGCCTTGGTGGACTTCAGCTCCCCTTGGCCCAACAAACCCTAGGTCATGTGCCTGAAGCGCCTGCTTGGGGTTATGCATGCAGGCATCTACATGCAGCTAATGTTCTGCTTTAGCAGAGGTTGGTGGGCCTAAGATGCCAGGTGTGGTCCTGTATGTGTGTATATATGGTACGGTTGGGCACTGGTTAGGCACATATGTTTGGGGTTGTTCTCCTCCCGCGTTGCCTAAGAGCAGGGCGCTGCTAACAAGAGGCCATGCGGGGTGGAGGCTCCATCAATTGTTTGTTGTCTGGAATACCTTGTTATGACAGCAAGTACAGATTGGCTCAGTTGCTAGAACAATGTCCTGATATGTGCGACATCAAGTGGCAGATCTCGGTTGTGAGAAACGTGTGTCTTGCTTTTGGCAATGGGGGAGCAAGGTGCTTTTCGTTGAATGAATCGTGTGCTAAAGGCTTACTATGCACCAGGTCTGAGGGTGCTGCAGCGGAGGTGCTTTTTGCAGGGGAGGTTTGAGGAATAGACATCAAAGTCATTGAAAGTTGCTGATCGTGGTTGATATTACATTCTGTAAATGGCATAGCAAAAAGTGCAATAGACACCGCAGCACAAGCTGTTAATGATGTTAGATGGAACAGTATGTGGATTGCTGCTATTAGTGCGAGTGTACTTTGGCATGTTAATGCTATACCAGAGAGGAGAGTCTGGGGGGTCTAACCTGGTTTTCACTTTGACTGGAGCGAAACTGTGGGTTCCTGAAGCAGGGGTTTTGTGGGACCAGCTCTTGGTTTAGGGCTTTCTGGGGTGAATGAGTGCATGTGTGGAGAAATGGAAGTGTGGGGCGGGTTTGACAACAAAGGGAGCAGATTAATAATATTGTGAGCAAGGTGGGCTGTGAGGCTGCTGGGTTTGCAGCGCAGGTGGCAAGGAAGGATGAGCTAGCAATCGAACTTCTGTATTCCTCGGTTCAGCACATGGTGGGCACTAAGGAGAGCTTGTGGTATCTGTCCTGTGCATATAGTTAATGCATCAACCCGGATAATGGCCATGGTTCTTTGGAAGTGTTGTTTCTATGCTGGGCGTCTGAGTCGTGCAGTTTGGTCTTGGACAAAAGACCTCCGCAGGAAGGCATGGGACAGAATCAGGGAGGGTCATTGGGTCGGGAAAGGGCTCTCCTGGCAAATTGCGGACTGCAGGATTATAGGTTCCTGAGTCCTGGTAATGAAGGAGCAACCGTGGTGGCAGCGAGGGAGACCCGAAAAGACAGCTACTCCTGCACATTCAGCAGGGTTCAGCTTATTGAACGAGCAAGCGCTTTCAATGCCTGGTGCACATCTTTAGGAGGTCTGCTGAGATATACATGGTAAAAATCAGCTGTAGCATGTTGACTGCTGCGATGAAGCTCTCAACAACCTTTTCAAAGACGATGCACAGGCATACAAGCGCATATTCATTTGGCCTAACTGGCAATGCACATACCTTATGGATTCTGATGCTGTTGTGAGAAGCCTCAGCTTGTATGGGGGTCCTGACTCTCTTTGTGTGGTTCATGATTAGGATCAGGAGCCTTGCAGTGAGAAGCCTCAGCTTGTGTGGGGGTATGTAAGTCCACATCTGTTTGTGTGGTTCTGTGACTATGATCAGGAGCCATGTGTTTATCGCCTGGGATTGTTTGACCATTGGCAGAGCTGGCCTTGATTGACTGATTGATTGAGGAGGGAGGCATCTTTGAAGGCAGCAGTGCATTGCTGTTGCTTCTCTAAAGTGAATTCTGGGAATGGGGGCCTATCATTAAATAGATGGTTTAGGGCAGCCTTGTTTAGTGATGCCGCTACGGTCATATCATAGATAATATAGTAGTTGGACTGTTGTTCAGTTGAGCAGCTGCTGCTTTTTTTTGCGGTAGATCCAATAGTGGTGGCTCCGCTTTGGTGTCAAGCAACTTGGATGGAGTTGCTGGTTGAACTGTTGTTGAGTTGTTGAGCTGCTGCATTCTTGGTGGTAGCCTTGTTAATGGCGGAGGGCGGTGATGCATTACTACTAATGAATGTTGGACTGTTGTTCAGTTGAGTCACAAGCGCTGCTCTGAATTTTCACATGAAGCAGAATCCGATTGGATCAGTTTTTTATGGTTGGTTGCAGTACCATGCTGCATGTACGTACGGGTGGGATTGCAGTCCTCTGTTTCCTGCCTTTATATGTTGGGCCGGCGTTGCGGAAGGATTTGGTTTTTAGTAAGCATGTTTCATCTTATGAAGCTGAATTGCTGCTGTGCTTCAGTGACTATTGTTGCTGCATTTTGCTTTTTGCTAGGTGGAGCTTCCATGCAAGACTCAGCTGATGAGCCTACGGAAGCTACACCTAGCAAAAGAACAAGATGCAGCAGCTGCTGCAGATGCAAGAGGAGCAAAAGCAGGCAGGGCCGAGTTGTTGGCGCCGCTGCTTCTGCCTCTTACTCAGCGCCGCAAAGACCCTGCTGCTGCTTATCAGACTGCTGCAGCTTCCTGTTGGGGCCCGGGGTCTGGTGATGGAGTGCACCTACCATTGAGCTGGTTGCAGTAATGTGCAGATGTCGCCAGTCATGAACAGGTCCCTTGGGGGGATCTGATCTGCCTCAGACATCTTTTTATTGTTGCAACCAACCAAATGCGGCTGCTGCTCTTGCTCCTTCTGCAAAGCAGCTGGGGTAATCAAAGGATGGCTTGCTCAGCTCATTGCCAGCATGTCTTGAATGATGTTTTACACAGTGAACACCCACCAATTGGAGGACGAGGGAGGGGGGGAGGGGGGGGTAATAGTAATGTGTTCCCCAGCTCAACCCCCTCCCCACCTGCCTCGGGGTAGGACTGCACCAGTTACTGCATATAGGGCCAGTATTCTGCATCATTGTATCTGCTTGGACATGCATGATCATGGAGTTCAAACTGGTGGATGGTGTTCAGTTTTTCTTTGTTCTATCTGTGTTAGTGGCTTTGCCACCCCTGTGGTGAACTGTGGCACCGCACGCGTGCCGGTGGGTTTGCCAATGTAAGATTCACACACACACACACACACTAGAGGGCTAGAGGATGTTGCCATGTGTGTGGTATCCAGTATAGTGTTGCACACAAGTGTGAGAAGCCGTAAGTTGAGTGGGATGAGTTTGGTATGCATAGATTGAAGTCGTTTGTGTGCAATACTGCCCACAGTATTGCAGGACCATCAGTTGTTGACCAGCGTTGATCATCTTTCTACCACCTTGTGTTGTGTACCTTCCATGCACCTCTCCGCGAGGGGTTGCCAATTTTGACCTGCCTCAAAGACATAAGAGACGTGGACCACGTGTTATGCATCTTTGTATGAGTAGAACTGCCTGATACGGTGCAGAATCCTTCAGAGTACTGCTTTGAACTTGTTGTGGGATCCGCTATCATTGTGGCATCCACGGCACCCATCCCACTGATTGGCTATGGTAGACATGTGTCTATGTAAGTTGGTATCGCTGTGCGGTTAGCGGCATGAATGGTCAACCTTCGGTTAGTGCAGTAGTGGCTGTTGCTGTTACGCTAGAAGGATATGGCTTGGGAGACGGAATCTGTTTTTGTGGAAACAATGGGTTCTATTTTGAGGTAGAACCATTTGGGTGTCCTGCTTGATGTTTCTGAAGTGACTGTTGGATTGAGATGAGACTTGAAGACATGTTAAACTTCTGCTCATGCTTCTGCGCCTGGTCTGCTGCTGCCTACTGGTGGGACGGGATTTGTTCTGAAAGACGGGGCTGTCTAAAAAGGGGGGATGGCTACAGCCTCTGATGTGCAGTTGGTTCCCGTTTCACAAGTGCTCGGATTCCTGGTGAGATGTCTGCAAGGTGCTTCAGATAGGAGCGTGCAATATGGGAGCTACAAACCGTTTTCTGGCGGGTAGGGCATGCAGTTGGTTTTGTTTGTTTGTTTGTTTTGTTATATGCATTATGTGAAGCACTGCCTTGCTCTGTTTTCTAAGGGCAGTACTCAATCCAGCAGCAATCCTGGCACAGCTCTGAGCTGTTCTAGCTGCATTCTGAAGATGGAGCTGCATACTGCGTTTTCCATTTTCTGGGGCAGTTTATTGCCACGGGAAGAGCCACAGCCTTAGATGTACTTGCTTCTGTTAGTCTGGCTGATTGTTGCCACCTTCTCCTGTTGTCTTGCCAAATATGGCTGATGCAATGTCATTGGACCTGTCTGCGGGTCCATGTAAGGAGCAGCTAGCCTAGCTAGTAGCATGTGCTAGTAGCATGCTAGTAGCATGTGCTTGGTCATGGCTGATGTGTGTCTATGCAGATCGTGACAGATTTTCTTTCACGGTGCGTAGTCATACTTCTGTCATGGTGGAGTGTTGTGATTTACTGATCTACTGTACGGCAGTAAGTGTGTCTTTGGGTGCTGCTGGTTTGAAACTAGGCAAAAGGAATGTGCGGCAGCGAGTGATGCCCGGATGGGTTAAACCTTATATGCAGGTGCTGTAAGGCAACACACTCTATCAGACTGTTGTATCCCATGTACGTGGCATCGTATGTGTACCAAGTATGATTGCCAGCTACAGTTCCCTAAATGAGGGCGGGTGCAGCCGATTGGGCCCATGTGAACTGAACCTGGAGCTGGGAGTCCTGCATCAGTGTAGTTGCTTTTGTCTTGCTTGTGTATTCAAATGATAATCATGTCTGCTTAGCAGGAGAATTTGTTCAAAACTGGCTGGGGCGGAGGGAACTACGCAGAAAATGGGAAAAAGCCCCTCCCCCATTATGGTTGTAATGTCTGTTGAAGTGCCGCTGCTAGTGGTGGTGGTACGTAGAACAAGTTGTGAATCGGTGTTTCTTTTGCTGTGCTGTGGAGCACTTTGACAGGGTAAGGGATTAACTATACTGGCACGATATGGTACAAGTACATGATGAGTTATGATCAGCTTCGTGCCATGAGTTGCTATAGTTGGCCTGCTGGCTGGTGCCGCCAGGCCGGATTCCTGAACCACATTCATACAACTTGTGAAATAGTCACTGTTGTTGTACTCTCAAGTGGGCATGTATGGACTGAGGGTGGGTGAGGATGTATGGGTTGCTTGCACTACATTGAGGACATGCACGGCCTTGCGGAAAGAGTCAGTCAGCTTCGTTTGCACATCTATTAGGTTTTCTCCATGTGGATGGGAGCTGCATGTATGCTTTCCGCCGCAAGATATTTGTGGTACGTGTGGATCCTGTGCGGCTGTTCCAGGTGTGAGGCTATCGAGATTGAGTATCGGTTGTACCTACATTGTGCAGTGATTCACAAGTGGCTCATTGCTGTCGGTTGTGGGTGCTCCCTGAGAGAGAGAGAGAGAGAGAGAGAGAGAGAGAGCTACGCAAGGAGGGGCGTGAGATGCCCTCCCGTGTAAGATTAAGGGACCTAACATTCTGCGCACCCTTGAGGACCGCGCAACTTGCTCGTTTAGAGCAGCAACGGTGCCAAACTGTTTACAGCTAGTATTACCAAGCCCCAATATGGCTTATGATCAAGATCCGATGCTGCAATCCCCGGCGGGGCTCTTGGATTGCCCTGCTATCGGACGCTCATGTCTCGAGCATCTCAATGTTTTGTGACTTAAAGGCTCAAATAACCATCACTTGATACAGCCGCACAGCGCGAACCTTATTGCAACCTAATGTTGTGCCTTCTGCAAATGGAGATGTCTGTTTAAGCTTTATGAGAAGTGCAACACTGAGTAATCGGTCATTATTCATTACCCAGAGCATCTTGACGACTCTTCTCTGAAGAAGGCAATAGCGTTTGGAGACATGCATGGCTGGTATATGGGGTTACGTTTATTACATAACTGCCGCAACCCTTCGAAGATTGCCCTCTGCGGGCTTTTCTTAAGCTCCAATGGCGATGCTTGGGAGGCATACTGTACGGGCGACCGAAGGCATAGCCCCCTTTGAATGGCTTTTAACCTAAGCTACATTACTTGTAAAACAGCCCTGTGGTGCTAGATGGCTCTGTGCGAGGCGAGCAGTTGCACTTGAAGGTGGTCGTGAACATGGGGCATCTTTCGAGAGCAGGCGAAGAACAGCTGCAGAGTTGTTATGCTGCCAATGGCCTCCACGGGACACGGTACATGTATTACGATTTACTGATGTAGAAACATCGCACGCATCATCTCAATACAGCGCAATAAAAGGATCGAGAAAAGTTGCGCGGTCCTCAAGGGTGCGCAGACTGTTAGGAGGGGCCCATTGGTGTAAGGATTACACTGGGCCAGCCTACCATAGGATAGTTACATCCGTGGGTGGGCTTCCGCCCACCCGCCTTTGTTAGCTTACTTTCTTGTAGTTCCTCCTGTGCCATTGAGGCTCTTTGGGCTTTTCCAGTTTTCTTTTTTTGTTGTTGTGTATATGCTGTGTAAGGACTTGACTGCTGCAGTATGTACTTCTGAAATGCATTGCTTTAGAGCTTGCCCTTTGATACCGAGGGCTTGAAGATTCATGGTGGTACTGTTGTATATGGTGCCTGCAACTCCGACAAGCAAGGGATAGTACCATACTTTGGCAGTGGGGTCTATGTCTTTGATTTTGTCAATGAGTACTTGGTGTTGATAATCAGCTTTGCTTTGCTGGCCTGTTGGGTCTGAATCCCTGCAGATCTTGACCTCTAATATCGAGTACTCTGCTGGGTTGTTTCCATTCTTGGGTTTGTAGAGCATACCATCAGGGCGCTTATCGGTGGTGCCTTGTGCTTGTTGCACTGCCTCCTTTAGTCCCCTTGGAAGGAGCTCCCACGGGATGTTTCTAGACTGGTGGGCCATGATGCCGTCTTCTGCACAGAGAGAGAGAGAGAGAAAACTACGCAGAGAAGGGGGGAAATCCCTTCTTGCATATGTTAAGGGAGCGGGCCCTTACCTAATATAGATAGGCCCACTACCATTCGGAGCCCAGAACACATAGGTGGGTGGGTAAATTACCCACCCGCCTATGTTATCTGGGTGGATGGGTGTGTCGCCAAAACTGCGGATGGAGGTGACGTTCCTTATGGCGTTTAGTAGTGTAAATCCAATGAAGGTTGGTGATGGCCATAACATGAAGGCGGTTGAGCAGGCGGGGGAGTGCTTGTTTTCTGACACCAAGGTATCGCAAATGAGAGGTGGTAGAAGAGTATATTGTTCCAGCCACTCCGAGCAATAAAGGGATATAGGTGATGCGAGCGTGAGGAGCCGCTTGTTGGATAGCATCAGCGAGCGGGCGGTAGTTGCGAGATCGCTCTATCGTAGCGGTTCTGGGGGTCAGTGTCACGGCAATGCTTGAGTTCTAGGATGATAAATTCGGGAGTAGGGCGGTTGGGAAGCTTTGGTGGGATAAAGAGGAAAACGTCTGGGCGAGAGTGGTTTGTGAGCAATGAGCGGACATGTGGAGGGATGCGGGGCGGGAGGACATTAGCGGGGATGCGATGTGGGACGTTGGGGGGCAAACCATCTTGTGTACAGTGCTGCTGATTACCAATGTCCATCATGACAACGAAACCACTTTTGCGACCGCGGAGAATGGCTTTGACAATTTGGCGTGCAGCTTGGTCATGACGGTACGTGTACATGGCAGTAAGTTGGGGACACCCTGCAGCAGTATGATGGCCGCTGTCCTCACGGTTGCAGAGAAGACAGCGACTATGCGGCGCTAGGCGATAACGATGTGCAACTTTTCGGTTAAACTAAGGTAATGGAGCCGTGGGTCGCCCGCCTCGATCTTCTCGGACTGTCGACTGGGTTTTTTCCTTTGTGCCCGGACAGTTTGGTAGCCTGGAAAGGAAGCTATGGCTCTTTCATGTGGCGTTGTGTATGCATGCCGGGGCTGCAGGGGGCTCCTAGGATGGATACATTTTTTTATTTTAAATTTTCTGGAACTACTTGATGTGCTCCTAGGAACAGAGCCATGTATCCCTCATGACTGACAAATTTTAACTCATGAGCGAGCTGCACTGTACTTGTCTACTCAATGATGAGTATGTGTGATGGATAACCAGCAGCTATGTATGTTATCATACATACACAGCATTGACAGTAAACCACTATACCGCTGAGCTACACCGTTTTACAGTTAGAGCAAGTGCCCCAGCCATCAACAGACAGCTGGTCATACATGCTTGTCAGAGCTCCATGTTTTTGTCCACCAGCAAGTGGCCGGCAACTCAATCTCAACAACAATCTGCCAAGCAACATATGTTGTGGCGTCATTGGGACTTGCAGCTGCTGCTGTTGCTGCTGTCTGCTTGTGTTTCCATGACAAGCTTGGCACAACCACCACTTCTGCACTGCTGTTCCAGAGCAGTCCACAGATGCAGCACCATTCTTCATTTTGTCACTTAGGAACGGATTGGCTGTTGCTCCAATTGGAAACTGGTCAACGGGTAACGTTGCTTCTTTGAAATGGTGCCTTAGCCGACTATAGCGCCCGCCGAAAGCCCACCTTCCGCAGATGCAGCAAGCAGCAGCCTCGGGTACGAAAGCAGCGTCAGTGTGCTTCCACTGCTGGTGGACTTGGCCCCAGTATGCAAGCCTGTCAGCTTGAAGGCCTCCTGCAACTTCCCTTGGCTGCAGTGCATGGTGCCTAACATGGTTGTACCTGTCACGTGTGGCATTTTGCCTTTCTCGCATTGTGTAATGAATCCTTTGCTGCCTTCCTGGAGATGGAACATTGTATGGTGTGTACCTTTGTTGAAAAGGGGATCTTGTAATAGCACCACCATCCTGTCGAGTCGATGACTGCCTATACCTCCCAGAAAAGGGGAGTTCCCCCAATGGACGCCCTGCACAAAATATAATGGCTGCTGTAACAGCTTCACACTGCATGTGCATCTCACAAAAGTGCTCGCATGCTTGAGTATCCAAATTTTTGCGCAGTATCAGCACATCATGTCATGCTACCACTCCAACTCCAACGCATACAGTGGTTTAAATTGCCCACGGCAAAGGGCATGGAAATGATTGAAAATGCTATATCACCTCATACCTGACCTCACCTTGTACTTATCTCAATAATGCATTTTGTGAACGCTATCCAGTCATACGGGCACTCTCTGACGTGAATTGTTAGATTGACGCATATGGTTGATAAATCCATAGACACTCTGTGAAATCAGTGAATTCATACTGTACATTAAGAACTGGCGGGTAACCCAAGCTTACCAGAGTTAGCATCCATAGTTGTCACAATAGATTCCCCCTGTCACAGAAAAATGCTAAGACACTTGGACACCAATGCGTGCAAGGCCTGCCTGATATGCTCAGTTGCGGTAGCTGCCAGATTCTGTGGACCAAATGATGCCTGGCAATGTTTGTTGTAGTGGCTGCTGTTGTGCAGCGGTGTCTTGTCTGTATCATTGTTGCTTTTGCCTCTGCTGCTGTTACGGCCGTCGTTGGTGTTGAAGGGTTTCCTGCAAAGGATGTACCTACAGGTAAGCAGCCTACCAACGGTGCTTTAGGTTGTGCATGTGGATTTATTTACATGTACTTAGGATTAGTGGCATCTTTTCCCCCGAGTGCAGTGTTGCACAGATCTTCCCCCTTTGGCTGAGTAGAACACCCTCTGGTTGCTGAAAGCGGAACTGGACCAGACTGGACTAAGGGTTCTTTTGTTTCTTGGCTGGCTTTGTCACAGGTGTCTCTTTTCAACTCCATTGTAAAGGAGGTCCTCTTCTTTGGCAACACACCTGCAATAGTTTGTTTGTAACTTACTTGTAACTGGGTTCTCTTGCTTGCTGGAAGTTGCGTTTCTTACCAATGATTTTCCAGCCCTGGGGCAATGGCTCGTGGCATTCCTGCACCTTCTCTCGAGGAGAAGTCATCCGCACTGGCCACAACGTGCGTTGCTGTTGTGATGGCTGCTGCTGTGCACACTGACTGGGCAATGATGGCCATACTGCTTTCTGATCCTCCCACACAGCAGGCAGTCGAGGAGCAGACTGCACTGGCCTGTTCTGACATATGTATGCAGGATGCAGTGATGAGTACCAGTTCGATTGTACAGAAGCACAAGACCATTTCTGCCCACACGGTTGGTACCACGAGCCTGCAAGCAAGGACGCCACAGTGTCAATTCGTCGTTGTCATGAGCGCGAATTCGCGAAGCTGAGTACGATGCATGAGCTGGTATGTTATCCAGATGGGGTCGGTAGGTTCACCTTGAACAGCGGCAAACAGAAGGGGCCGCAGCCCCATAGACAGGGCCGACTGTGCTTCAAGAGAGAGTATATGCTCTAGAAACAGCTATGTAGATTATTCGGGTGGGGAACGACTGACAGGAAACAATTGGTGACACCTGCTTTTTAAGTAAGCATGTGCTGGGTCTGAAGATGTTGGCAAACAGACAGGCACAAGGTAAATGTTTTCGTACCGCGCACTTCTTCGACGCACTGCCTAAGAAAAGGACGCACGAGCGCATACCTCACCGTTTGAATAGGCCTGTTTGCATCGCACTGTGTTGCGCAGTGCGCAGTTCCGTTCCGTTCCATAAAAAATTCCAGCGTTCAGTGACATTTTCGTTGGAACACTTGTTCGCACACTCCCATCCTCATTGCAGAGGAGTCTGCGCGACACGTGCGACAGCGAGCGGAATAGCGCTCTTATCATTTCAACATTATTGGACGCATAAGGGCGCTCTGCGGTGTTGCGTAGCGCTCGTTCGGGCGAGGCGTTCCCACTCTCCCTCCGCAGAACCCTAAAACGTGGGCTCAGATTCTGTACTTACGACGCTAAGGTCGACCACGGAACAAAGTCCCTGTGCGGTAACGGATGGCTGTGTTACGTTGAGAAGCGGTGACTGATGAGGGAGAAATCAGAAAATGGTTAGTGTGCTTGTTATCTCGAAGGATAGCGGTGTCATGCCATTGTTCAAAGTAGAAAGTGGTTCGGTTAGCTGCACCCAGCCGCAACTTCTTGCAACTGACTTGTTGGAGGCCCGTGGACAGGTAAGCTATCGGACGTTTACGTGGGTTTGCTTGTGGGCGGAGAGCAAGAGGACCTGGCGGTGAGATAACTTCATGAGGCCAGTAAAGATTAGTGCGGTTATGACTAGGGATGGTACAGGTCAGGCAACTTTCTTCTGGAAGGTCTCCAAGGGCAACTTGCTGTGCAAGGTCATTGGCTTCTTCATTGTGTACAATGCCGATGTGAGATTTGACTTTGATGAGGTGAATGGGATTTGGGCTGTTGACTATGCAATCAGCAATGACTTGAAGAAGGTTTTGATGCAGGTGTAAGGAATGGTCTTGTGGCCTATGAAGCTGTTTGCGTCTTCTGCACAATTTTCAGTTGATCCAAGGTCCATTTGAATGACAAATGCTCCTTTGCGTCCCCTTAACACTCTTGTCATGATTAGTCGGCCGACCTTGTTATGCCTGTTGATGTACATTCTTTTCAAAGCTGGGCATCCTGAGGCTGTGTGGTGTCCGCCATCCTCGTCACCGCACAGGAGACATTTGCTACTAGGTGCATGTCCACACCTATAGGCCATCTTCCTTGTCCACATGGTCCCGTACCGGTAGCGCAAAGCGGTTTTTCGTTCCAATGCATACTTGATTTTTCCCGAGGTCATGTACTCGTTGCTAGCAGGCAGGTCCAGTCTTTCCTCAATCCTTTTAAAAGCCTCGAAATAACAGGTAGCTCTGTTTGCCATCCCAAAGCGACTCTTTTGGTGGCAGTAATGACGTACCGAGTCGTGAAGGTCTGTCAAAGGGTTCACCCGCTTGAAACGGTCAATCAACGTGCGCTGCCCATTGGTCCGTGACCAACGATTGTTCCATTGGGTCTTGTGCGGCCAATATTGGGTCAACCTGTTGTTACTAGGACTTTCGTACTTCTCACATTCCTCATAGTCGGAGGTGTCCCCTGTCGCAGCCGCCTTAGCGATTGCGTCCGCTTTTTCATTACCGATTATGGAAGCATGGCCCTTGACCTTGTGAAGGGTTGTCCTCAGTCCCCTGTTGACGATCTCGGTTACTATCTCTTTAATTAGCTCACAGTGCTGGTGATTTAGGAGATCTTGTGGGCGTCTCAGCATCTTTTTGATTTGGTACATTGAGCTGAGGCTGTCGGTGGCTATCATGTGGGCTCCATGCCTCAGCGCAGCAAGGATACCAACCAGTTCTGCCCTGTTTATGGTGTTCTGGGGTTGGCTGTCGCCTGCAGGGACAATTGGAACCCCACGTTCATCGTCCTCATTGGCTGCTTGTGGGGGGAAGTACACTCCTGCCCCTATGCCTGGGGCATCACACTCTGCATCTATTGGTGATGCTTTGTGGCTTGTTTGCTTGTAGCTACCATCTGTGTAGACATAGTTTTTCCAATTGTACCGGAGGGGTGGGGCTGTTGGTAGGGCAGTGGCTAATTGCGTTTCCAGGTCATCGAGTGTAGTGCTGGCGTCAACCATGGCTGGAGGGTCTTGACTGGTGGCAGAATCGTCCCGGAGGGACTCAGAGCCGTTTCTTTGTTTGGGGTAACCCATTTTGCTGAGCTCTTTTGGCGTCAGCAATGTTGGCTGATGAGATGTGCTGGGCGGGGCATTACTGCTTGGGGGGTTGTAGTACATGCTGATGTCTTGTATCTCTTTGTCGTCCGGCAGGGACTGATTAATGGCATCCTGCAGCGTTAACAGAAACCTGGTCATGTAGCCGCTCTCCCAGTAAGGGAGGTGGGCCTCAAAACCCTTTGCGTTGCCTGTGACAATGATATTTACGTCCCATCTAGGGTTTCCTCCATACATGTCGCCCCGTTCCCAAGTTGTGGGTTTCTGGAACCTGAAGTGTTTTCGGGGTATTTGTAGGAGATGCATGCAGTTTTCTGGGAAGTGTTGTAGCCGGGTGCTCCCTGATTAGGGATGCAAGGAGACATGTATGTAGCGGCCTCATATGGTTGAGGGCATGGTCAATGAGTACACATCCATTTCCAGGACATGTTATGAGCTAACTGACCAGGGGGGTCGCCAATTGGGGTAGCATGATAAAGTAGAGGGCTCGCTGCTGGGCAGGGACTGAGGGACACACTTCTGACTCACTGGTACTCTTGCCGCATGCGCGGGGACAGATCGAGCCGCGATGGACAGTCTGCTAGACTGAAACAGCCAGGCAAGCGCTCCACTAGACACAATGTCTGAGATCATATTCGGCACACTCTATCAGTTGAAACCCCCCGCGGTCGGCCGGTCGCGGAGTCTCCTCTGATTTCGGTCCGTGATGGGAAGCCTTTTATCGCGCACGGTCTAGCAGGATATTTACGAGTCACAAAGTACTGGAGCGCCAACTGAGGACGGACTCAAAGCCGTATGACCAAGTACCAGATTACCAACTATCCGGCCAACGATGGCATCATCCCAACAAACAAACGAACATTCAAGGTGTGGCAACCGCAATTGAAGGCACATGGGGTCGGCAGAACGCCTGAATTGTACTACAAGAAGTTCCAACATACTTCATAAGAGGGCGGGGCCGCCATATCATGTTTTGTATTTCTAAGTTTATTTATTTAGTTTTTATTTATTTATTTATTTATTTATTTTAGTTTTTATTTTTTTTAAGTTTATTTCATATCATGTCAACCATGACCGTAACCCGGGTACTGGGGCCTGATTTCGAGGTCGGCTAACCCTTGTTAGCCCTTGGACTGCATCCGCTTGCTTCCATTGACGCTTTTGAACTTAGAAAGGCACATGGCAGGTATCTGGAGCTCCTTAAGGTTTGTACCGAGTGCTCACGAAGCTGCCTGCACCGAATGGCCATCGGCCCGGCGACCACGACCAGTGCTACCGTCCTGAAGCCGGTTCCAGGTTCCGGTTCCAGGGCAAAATGTGCTCAGTTCCGCGGTTCCAGCGATGCCAAACATGTCAGTTCCTGGTTCCAGCCCTGGGCCACCCTCTGGCCAACATGTCACATGCTGGTTCCAACAAGTTTATTACAAAGTGTAGAGTGCTCAACTGAGTGCAAGAATAGCATTTTCCATTGTACAATTGGTTTTAATAAGTACAAATCATCGCTGGCTTCTGGGGCTTCGCCCCAGACCCCACCAGGGGGGCTGTTCCTCCCCCCTGGACCCCCGCCTCCTGCTTGGGTCCATGCTGCGCATCGACATGGCATGGTCTCCCCCAGAAAATTTTGGTTCTTGAGGCCTTGTTCAAGTCTAGTTCTGGTTCCAGAGGAGGTTGTGGAACCGGCTTCAGGACGTTACAGTGCAGAAGGCGATTTGGCTGAGTTTGTCGATTCGAGCCAAGCTATTTATACCATATGGTGTTGTTGCCGCATGCCTAGCGTGCTCAAACAGCTGAAAGGGGTACAGATGTTGTTGCCCACGACATGTCAATGTCCGGCCAGCGTGGGAGCAAAACGACCGCCACAGCGGTCCTAAGCAACGAAGGCACATGTTCGATCAACAGTTAGGTGCTTGAAACGCAGAGACCTGAGCCAAATAGGCCTGCATTGGGTGAAAACTGAAATGAGCTGGCTACGGAGCACGGTGTAACAAACGCGAAAGAACTCGATCGTTCCACGAGAGTGCGGCACCCCGCTTACATTCTGGGCTGTATGGTCAGTTTGAAGGTTGTTTTCAGTCTTCGAATGGATACGGTGGGGTAGCGGGAACATACAAAGTATGCAGTGAATGGTGAGATATGCCCTTCAGCAAGGAGGGAGGAGGGGGGGGCGGGGGGGCGGGCGAAACAGGGCCAGTGATATGCCTCCATAACAAGCTTGCGCATTCCAGGAGACTAGGCTAGCTAAGACTGCTCCCCAAGACTACCGGTAGCTCCCTAAGGAGGCGGATTTGCCTGAGTTTGTTCCCCACCCGCACAAGCAAGATGCCATCCTCCGACCTATACTCTCCTACGAACGCAATGCGCTCTGTAACTGCCTCGTTGATGAAACATGTGAGCTTCTGACCTTATGGCATGCATGATGCATGGGGCTGCTCAAGTAGAATGTATGGCAAGCCTAACTACAGTTCCATCCACCGACATAGTTATCCAAGCGCGAGGCAGCCAGAGCACATTTCATTAGAAGCATCAAACGTGCGCTCTCTGATGCTATGGAGGAATGTTCAAAGCGAAAGCCAGACTTTTGTCGCATAGCTTTAACCGTACTAGTCCCTAACAAGCGCCTTTCAGCATCCAGCTAGCATCCATACTGCGTTAATTGCAAATACGAAGTCGAAGCAGGCTCCACTGTGCCTGGACTGCACCTGAGGGAGTTTGCTGGGCGCCTCGGTCGGCAGGTCAGACCGCATGCTTGAGAGAATTTTGCAGAGCTGACCTGATCATGCCATGAATGAGTGCCGGTAGCATTGTCAATACTTATATGCTTCATGTTAAGCGATTGTACACATATATGTTCAAGGCTGCCAGTTTCGACCTGAGGTGCCCGCCAAAAGCATGCAATGGCACTGCTATGACCAGCTGGGGGACTCGAGATACGCATGATCTAGTCTTCTATGACTCCAGAGGTTATAGCAGCGCTCCAGCCTCCATGCATGGCAGAAGACTGCCTGTTATCCAGGGATATCCAGTGGATATCCAGCCTGAAACCTAGACCCTAAGCCCTAGAGCCCTCGCTGCTGCGGTTGTTTGCCCATGCGCTGCTGGAAATCCCTTGCTAGGAGCATGCTATTGATCCCTCTGTGGTTGAGTCCTTTGCATGGTTCTTGTACATCTCCAGCCCGTGGTAATCGTCATTGTTTGCCATGCCATTGCAACCGATGGAGGAGTGGGTGGTGTTCTTGATCATGGGCTCTGTCTTGCCTGGATACGATTACGATTACGATTACATCATGGCCCCTCAAAGGATACATGTTTCGGTATCAGTACTGCTTGGTTGGTGGTCTGGAAGCCATTGTGTTTGGATCCATCCGATGGTGTGTTTGGTCGTTTCGACCTAGCAGCCCTTTGCGGTTGCCACACCTTAAATGTTTGTTGTTGTTGTTGATCGAATCTGACCCTTCACAAACCAAACAGACAATTTGGGAGGTTGTTGCCATACATGGACTCGGCGAGCGTCCTCTGTGCGATGCCCATGCGGCCTCAAGGGCGGTACCCCTGTACGCCTGCCCTGACCTTGCATACAGCACTCCATGCCAACTATCTCCGTAAAACTGAACACTATTGGCACATGATCGTGCATGTATCAGCCAAGAATAAGCAGATTGACGCAGCGGAAATTGAATCGTCTCGAGACTTCGCGAAAGTCTCGGTAGTACGGAAAATCCTTTGCGGGGAATGACTGGGAATTCGGAATGAAGGTGCAGCACTGCAACTCACTCGCATGGGTCCCGATGCACTGTTAAGCTGATGAAAGGCTTGCGCAGCATCTACGGTGGTAAGCTTTGCAAGACGAAATGAAGGCACAGTGCCCTTACTATTGGTCTGGCTAACCCTGGGAGGCTAGCAAGGCTCGTGCCCTGCGATGTTGTAGGCCGTGGGGCCCAACACGCGGTTTACCAGCTACAGGCCAATGGTTTGGTTGTCTTATAGCCTGCACACATGTCAACAGCGGGATGAAACTGCTGAGGATCCGGCTGCAGGCCCTACATGCAGCAAAGATTGTACGGAACGGCAAGCGTTCTTTTATCTAAGGATTCACGACGCGCTATGGTGCATTTGGAACGGATAGAGAGCAGAGAGCGGGGGTGCCGAATGAAACTTGTCTGCGAACAGAGCACCCCATGTGCACGCTGTTCCACGCCAGCAGTGCCCGTTGGGTCTAATCATACCGTCCTGAAGCCGGTTCCAGGTTCCGGTTCCAGGGCAAATTGTGCCCAGTTCCACGGTTCCAGCGATGCCAAACATGTCAGTTCCTGGTTCCAGCCCTGGGCCACCCTCTGGCCAACATGTCACATGCTGGTTCCAGCAAGTTTCTTACTAAATGTATGATAACCCTCTGAGTGGAAGAATAGCAAATTCCATTGTACAATTGATGGTTATAAGTGGGAACTATCGCTGGCTCCTGGGGCTTCGCCCCAGACCCCACCAGGGGGGCTGTTCCTCCCCCCTGGACCCCCGCCTCCTGCCTGGGTCGATGCTGCGCATCAACATGGCATGGCCCCCTGGAAAATATCGGTTCCAGAGGCCTCTTTTGAAGTCCAGTTCTTGTTCCAAAGGATGTTGTGGAACCGGCTTGAGGACGTTAATAATCAGATGTCTGCATGCTTGCGGCCTGTATTTGAAGCCCTCTGAAGGCTTCGCACAAGCATCGTGCAGAACATGCGGTAGGCCAATAGCCTGAGGACAAGCTCAGAAATCATCCCGCTGGGACAGATGTCTACGTTTAGCTAGAAATGAATGATCGAGTCGTTAGAATGCATCGATACTGGCATAATATTGCATTTCGCTGTCATGCTACCCCACAGTACCCGGGTTACCGTCATGCACCAACAGATTACAAATTACAAGATTACAACCACCAAGTATGTGGCCATGGGCACGCAGGGGCCATTTGGATGCCCCTGGCGCCCGACCCAGAAAATTTCAACCCAGAGAAACCCTGCAGTCTAACACATCGCAAGGCTTGCCCAGGCTGACTGCTCACATTCATGCTCTTGTTAGGTCTCAGCTGCAGAGCTAACGGCCGACTATACACCCCATCACTGTGCCACGTGGTCCCACTAAACCTGTAACTCAGCTAGCTGCGGTTGACTGCAACCCATCACAACCACGACAGGCTACAGCACACACACCAAGTGAAGCCTTGCACACACATAGGCAGAACTTGCCTCTCCCCAGATAAATCTACAGCAGCTGCCACCTGACCAACTTCCCAAGCGAGTTGAGTGAGCAGACACTGACCAATCACAGCCGTCACTAGTTATACACAGGCACCCATTTATAGCACTTGAGTCCCCCTTCAACTAACACGGCATGCTTGGCTTGGCCCTGCCAGCCTTAATCACCCCAACTCAACTGTGGCTGCTGACCTCCAGAGCGTTTCCCAAAAATGATCCTTTATGGGAGATGTACTCTCGGAGGTCAGCAGTGACAGTCAAGTTGAAGTGATCAAGTCTGCCAAGAAGCACCTCAACCCAAGCTGTCCCCGCTGACCAAGTGAGCTCATCAATCTAGGAGCTCACTGGCACCTGTCTAGATACCACTTGGAGATCACTTCCCACATGAGCTTCTTTAATGCCCACCCCTTCTTGCAGGGTCCAGTCATAAACAAAACACACAAGGCAGCCAGGTCAAAAGAAACAAATGCACTGCGGTCAAACCCCATTTTCCTACTTGCGGGGGGGTTGCACATATCCTACTGGATTTCCCATTGTAACGCTGGAAAAAATGAATATCAGCAAGATAGCCCACTCCAATGCATCTTGTACTCCAAATGTACCCACGGAAGGGTGCGACCCTATACAGGCGGTTCTGTATAAGACTACCATCACATCAGCATGCAAGGACTGCTCAAGATGCCATGATTTCTCTGGGATTGTAGTAAGCCAACAGTTAACTTCGATATCTGCCAGGCATGAACACTGACAACGACTTAAGAATTCCATCGGAACCATGAGGGCCCACCAGCGTACTGATAGCTCCTCCCTCATTCCATATGTAGCAGCACAAAACATTTGCACGCCATGCGTCCCACCATCATGCCGTACCAAAACCACCACATTCCAAAAAGGAAACGCGAGTCACAGCACAGTCATGGCATATTATCGAATAAAGCTCACATTCATAAATTGCATTGAGATCACGGTCCCCAGTGGCATCAAACGCTTCCCTCATTTCCTGCCACACTGCCACTCGCTACCGGTAATTCCCTTTCATTTCAAGCACTTTCCAACTGCCTATGGCATTCCCTCGCCTCCATGTGTCCCCACTTCCCATCCCTGCATCTACACCACCAGCAGCAGTAAACTAAGATGTTCAACTAGCAACTTAAGAGCCGCAGCCCATGGGCCCGATCCGCTGCATTACACTCACCAACAGTACCCCAATACAGCTGCTGGCAGGAACGCGAGGTTTAGAGTGGTTCCACCTCTCCCTCTCCATGGTTCAACGCTGACAGGGTCCCCTTCCCATCCCCCTCTCCAAGCAGTTAGCCCGGTGTAACAGAATGATAACCTGGCTGCACTTCAGCCATCTGGTCATCTCAATACAACTGGAGGCTCATTGCCAACTGCTGCTGTCACTACTACACCCATCAGAAGCAGCAGCAGCAGTACAGGTATGTCGTACCCCCCAAGGTGCACCCTGCCCCCCCCCCCCCTCAACCCCGAGCAAAGTTCAGCTCCAATGGCACACTCCAAAGTCCCTGTCAAAGAGACTCACACTGGCTGCCACCAGCCCTCCCTTGACCCCTTGCTAGCCAGTGTATGTCAGGCCCAGCCCAGTTCAACTCGCCAGTTGCCACCGCCACCATTCTCACCTTGAAAATTGACTGAGCAGACACTGGCAACCAACCGGATATGCAACGAGAACCCATGCACACATGTAGGCCACTTACTCCCTCAACGGGTGCTTGACAACCTTCAGTGCTAGACCTGATGATAGATCACCCCCACTCCCCTGTCACTGCTGACCTTGATAGCATCCCCCCAAAAATGCCCTTTTGTGGTTACATGGTTACATCTACGCACAAACCATTTGTGGCGTACAATTAAGGAAGTAGGCCTTCTTAGTGAGGACCACCTACCCCAGAGTATTTAGAGTATGACACCCTTTTGTGCATACATAATCTATACTGAAAACATCAGCAGATAGTATCCAACCAGCTGGAAGTCCCCAGTGGCAATCCAACTGGGGCGATCATGTCTGCCATGAGGTTCCTAATCGAAGCTTGACGCCTGAATGCAATTCACCCTCTGTTCTAACCTTTAATTCATAAGCAAGAGTCAAGCTGGCAAGGCTGCCGGGGCCAAGGCCAAGTCTCACTTTGGCACCCTTTACTGCGGCAAACGTATCTCCCCACCTCAACTGCGACTGCCGACCTTCAGAGCATCCTCCCAAAATGTCCTTTTGTGAAGATGCAGCGGAGGTCCTCAGTGGCAATCCAACTGGGGTGATTAAATCTGCCAAGAGTCAAGCTGGCAAGGCTGCCAGGGCCAAGGCCAAGCCTCACTTTGGCACCCTTTACTGTGCAGACGTATCACCTCACCTCGACTGCGACTGCGGACCTCGAGAGCATCCCCCAGAATGATCTTTTTGGGAGATGCCCTGGAGGTCCACAGTACGGTCGAGTTGGGGTGACAAGTTTGCCAAGAATGAAGCGCACCGGCAAAACTGTCCGGGCCAAGGCCAAGCCTTGGCACCCTTTGCGGAACACTTAACCACCCCAACTCCACTGTCCCCGCTGACTAACTCAGAGCTCATCAATCCATATGGAGGAGCTCCTCACTCTATAGACCCTGAAATCACTTCCCAATCGAGCTTCAAATGCTACCCCCGCCCCCCATGCTTGCCCAGACGCTCGCCCAACTCAACAGAGTCCATTGCACAGCTGGAGAAATCACAGTAGCATGCACAAACCAATGCATGTTTCAAGCCAGATCGCCCCGCGACCAAGGTCTGACCTACAAAGGGTTTATGAGATGAATCGCTGCATAGACCTTGGACAGTGCAGCACCGGCCACATGACTCCAACGTCCGACCTACAACGAGTTTGTACAATAGTGCCTTCATCAGCATGCAAAACCGCTGATGGTGCCATGATTTTAATGGAATCGTGGTATTGGGTTTTATCTTGGCCCAGACCCGAACACTAGTAGCGACCTAACAACTGCATCAAAGCCATGGCAGTCCACCCAGGAATTAGCTCCTCGCTCATTCCATTGCAGCAGCAAGAAAACAGCCGCACACAATGCCCTACCAAGACCATCACATTACCAAATCAGGTTGACAGGACCTAGGCCACATCAAAGCCCAAAATCATAACTGACATCAAACGCTTGCGTCCAACCCTGCCACAGCCGCTTATCCCCTTTCGTTCAAGTACTTTCCAGCTGCTATTGCATTACATTTCATGATATGCCATAGCAAAAATGCCATAGGCCCCGCACCTGAAGCTGTTACAAAGAACAGCGAGCTGGAACAGAATACGGCTTATCTTCGGCATGTCTGACACCAACTCCTATTGCATCCCCTTGCCTCCATGTCTGGCCCGTTCCCATCCCTGCATCTATACCACAAGCAGCAAACTGAAACCTGCAAATGGCAACCTAGGGCCGCAACATATGCACCCCACACTGCTGCAATACACATACAAACGGCACTCCCCCACAACTGCTGGCAGATTTTTGTTGGATTCAGGGGGCTCCCATATTTCCTCTGCATGACCCCGGGCTGACATGGTCCCCTTCCCATCACCAAGCAGTGGAGCCTGGTCTAAAGCCCAGTAAATGAGAATAGCAACCTGGCAGCCATCTCAATACAAGTGGAACCTCATTGCCCCCTGCTGCTGTGACTCCTGCCACTTCATGCACTCAATCAGCAACAGCAGCAAGGGCATGTCTTACTGCCCAAGCCCCACGCTCAAGGAGGCAATTTCAGCTTTAACGGCACAGTCACGGTTCCTGTCGGCCAACAGTCTCACACTGGCTGCCACCAGCCCTCCCTTGATCCCTTGCTAGCCAATGTATTTATGTCCGGCCAGCCCAGTTCAACTCACCAATTACATCAGCTACTGACGATCTATCTCCCCATGGGCGTTAATTGAGCAGACACTGGCAACCAGCTGCATACGGAATCATAGGCCACAAACACATTTATGCAGCTTGCCCCCTAACGGATGCTTGACAGCCTTGCTTGATATAACCAACATGAATGTGCATGAAGAGAAGAGGTAGCCTGGCATGCATCCTGGGTGGAAAGCTGTCGTGCGAGTAGGGGAAGCCTTGGCGCCTGTGAGTTGCTTGATTCATACAATGGTCTAGGGGTCCTTTCCACACCCCCTGCGAATAGACCGAGCTACAGGTATTAGGGGTCTTTCACACCGAGATCATTGTATGGATCAAGCAAGTCAGGGACAGTCACCAACATGCTGACACTCAAGACAGGTCCAGCGCTGATTTCCACAAGTGTGACCCATTTTGAATTTCTAAGAAGCAGTCAAGTTTGACCACTGGCTAGATCTGATGACCAATCACCCCAAGTACCCTGCCATGGCTGATCTCAAGAACATCCCCTAATAGTATATCAAGAACATCCCCTGAAAATGATCCTTTTGGAGAGATGCTATTGAGGTCAGCAATGACAGTCTAGTTGGGGTAATGAGGTCTGCCACTCGCTACTGCAGCTCATGAGGGATGCAGGCACATGGGTTACGAATCCATGTCTTCTGGCTTGAGGTCCTCATTGGTACCATTCAAAAACAGCACACCCATCACAGCCATTACAGCACACATGGCACAGGTCCTTGCAAATAAACAGGCAGACCCCGGCTCCCCCCCAAAACATAAGCTATTGCCCATCTCCTTTTGGGCTAGTGGGTAATCTGGTGCCATCTCCCCCTGCAGTATGGGTGACCAAGCACATGCGTCGCTGTAACCTATGCACACAATTATGCCATTTTCCCCCTCGACTTGTACTGCATGTTTGGCCTGGCTCTGGCAGCCTCACGCACACTCCTGGCAGACTTAATCAACCCAACTCGACTGAGACTGCTGACTTCCAAAGCACACTGCTCAGCAGTCACAGTCGGATGGGCATGATCAAGTCGCCAAGAAGCACATCAAGCAAGGCTGCCAGGGCCAAGGCCAAGTCTTGGCACCATCTGTGGTAGACTTGATCACATGCTAATACACAAAAGGAGCCTCATTGTTACCTGCTGCCAGGGCTACTGCCAGCTTACATCAGCCGCAGCAGCAAGGGCATGTCCCACTCCGAAAGGGTGCACCCCGCCCCCTGCAGCTGCCGCCGCTGCTGCTGCCTGTCAAATTTGTGGACGTTGCGGCAGGACAGCAGCTGCAGCATACTAGAAGTCACCCGGCCCCCTGCAGCTGCTCCTCACGCGCAGTCGTAGAACAATTGCAGCTCGCACTGACGGGATATGGAGTCGGTGAGTCAGTGAGGCGGTGATGTGCCTGCTTTTGTTCTTGCTGCTGCCATCCTGCTGTCATAGCAGCGGGTGGCACTGACAGAAGGCAGCACTGGTGGCAGCACCAGCTGCTGCTTGCTTCGTCCTGCGGACACAGCATGGACTGCTCTACAGCCGACGCCTTTGCTGCTGCTGCTGCTATGGCTCTGTAATAGCTGCTGCTGCTATTGATGGTGTTGCCACCACTCCTGTGCCCGCCCCCTGTGCCTGACCTGCTCTGTATGGCAGCAACTGCAGCAGTGGGGTCCATTGCCGTGGCCCACTAATCCCTGCTGTTGCCTCTCTGTCATGGCTGCTGCTGCCTCTGTCAGCGCTGCTGCTGCTAGCAGGGCTTGATGCGTGCGATCTCTGTCTTGCACCGGCCACATCTGTGCACCAAGTCCTTGTCACAGTCCAGGCAGAAGGGCAGCCAGAACAAGGGGCAGCAGAGCCAGCACATGCCAAAACAGGCTAGGTAGGCGCAGCAGCCGGACTCCCTGCGGACCCAGGTCGGGCCTGTGGCGCCGCAGCTAGGGCATAGGTGTAGTTTCGGAGCGTGGCTTAGGCGGGTTATTAGGGCACCTTCTGGGGCGTGGAGGTGGACGTGGGTGGTGGTTTGGGAGTGGGGTCCAGGGGGCCCTGGAGCTGGGGTTGCAGGGTAGCCCGGCTGAGGAACGGCGTATGAGGAGGCTGGACTGGGAAACCTGTGCGGAAGCACGGTTGATGAGGTCAGCAAAATCAAGCACACGTGCCGCTGAGCGACTACAAACCCCAGAGGACTTGAAGCGTCCTAATGACCGGGTCAAGATCGAGGGCGCCGTTGGACTTAAACAAGCAAGCTAACAGTTGTGCAAGACGACGGGGGACTGGCATCGTCTGTAATCCACAGATCGCAGCGGCAGGATGCTGCGGGCAGATGGGATGCTCACCAGTGGCTGGGCCAGGAGGTATGTGCCCATGCGGTGGCGCCATGGCTGGGGGAGGTCCTAATAACCCTTCGGATCCTGGATACATGCCTGGTGCTGGTCCACCAGGTGCTGGAGGAGCGCTGGGAGCTACGGGGTCAGGGTACATGTTTCCCCTTATTAGCGGCTGCTGCAAGTTGTTGCCTGCTCCCATGCTGACGATACTTTAGACCCCAACAAGATGAAGAGAAGGGATGCCTAACAGATCTATACTTCTGCTTCCAAATAAGAACCCTCACAAGCAATGGCACGAGGACCGGTTGCGCGAGATTACAGCTGTTCCGCACGGAATAGCCTTGTAAATAGCATGCATCCCTCTTGTGAAAGGGTGTATGAGATCTTCAAGCTAGTAGGCCTGCTGCAGTCGGGCGAAGGAACCGTTCCCGACCGACCTTCAGGCACTTCGCTTGGAACGGCAGTAACCCAGATGAAGTGGGAACTGTGAGCAGCTCCTCTGCTCGGATATGCCGAGACTTGTCATATTTCACTACATTTGCCCTAGATGCTGAACATTCCCAAGAAAGCACTCGATTGACCTCTTCTCACTTTCCACATTTGCATGCATACTACAGTTCTGAGCTGAGCGCTTGCCCTTCGTACTTATGCAATTGACTCGACACGGACACGAATGATCTAATTGACGATATTTAATCGACTACTTCCCATTCTTCATAGTGCCATTGCAGCCTACCGCCTCTGATTGTCTGAAGCTTCTTGGCGATACAGGCCACCCCTCTGCAGTTAGTGTACCACTCTTACAGTGGACCTTTAGCCATCACTCGTGTGAGCAGTGCATTAGGGAACGGCTCTCCGTGTACCTGTCCTGCTGTGACAGCGGGCCGTTGGACGCATGAAGCCAACTAAGGACGCAGAGCACTGTGCGGAAGCAGATGAGAGCAGACCGTAAGTAGAGAGTATGTTAATCCTGGTCAGTATAGACCATTTTACCCCAGTTGGCCAAAGGCCACCCAGTCAATTTGCAGTTCTGCAGCTTGATCATGCCATTAGAATCCTCCTGCATTCTCTCAGTGCCAAATATCAACATGGACGGATACAAACAAACCATCACGTGCACATGTAATGATACTCCCGGCCTGGGTATCAAGTACCCCATGCCAACTGGTCCCAAAAATGCAAGCCATTCCCTGCTTAAATTGCTTTCCAATGTTAAAGTCTTGCATGGATTGCTAATCCATGAGAGGTCACCTGGTAGACCTGCCACATCAGCATTGCTGGGTATCTAATTTCAGGTACTTGCGGAGACAGCAGAAAGACGGACAGCGGAGTTGCATAAGCACGACATTCCACCCCAGAGGCTTCACACGGCACCTACAGCAGCAATTTCAGCTTTCCAACGAGGACAAGAATAGCCTGCACTCTATCTCCTGGCTTCATACTCACTACTCACACCCTCTTCCCTGACCGTCTTTTGTGCCACAGATGGTCAGACCTCCCCCCAGAAATTGTCAACACCATTTTTGCCCTCGTCCTCTATAAGCGTGACATGGGGCGTCTCGTGTGTCGTGCTTGGGATGTTGCAATACGTGATGCCGTCACTCGGCTGCGGTTACCTGCCTCTCACCTAGCTGCAGTACAGCGGTACCCTGCCATCACCTTGTTACACCTTACGGGACCAGTACAGGGTGACAGCAGCACCACAGCAGCAGCAGACCGTAGGGTAGCAGCAGTAGCAGTAGGATCTGTGGAAGGAGAAGATGCAGGGGTGGTGGATGGGATCATCTCTGACACGTCAGCCCCAGCAGCAGCAGCAACTACAGCAGAAGCAATGGCAGCTAGGCTAGCAGCTATGCTAACGCGCCTAATCACAGGACCAGGAGGACCACAACCACCACCACCACCTCCAGCAGCAGCAGCAGCAGCAGAACCGCCAGCAGCAGATCTCGCACAAGTCTGGCAACAACTCTCCATCCTCCCTACTTTGAACCACCTCGTGCTCATTTGCTGTCCCGACACAGCCTTTCCTCCCCCTGCTGCTGCAAGCTGCATGATCAGCCTCACTAAGCTACAGCTCAAGTTCTTAGACAGCTCACCCAGCACACCCAGCATACCACCAGCAGTAGCAGCTATGCCCAGCCTTAAAACCCTGCTCCTTGAGCGGCTGGACCTCTCAAACAGAGAAGAGGAGCCATTAGCAGCGTTGAAGGCTTTAGGGCAGAGCTTGCAGGAGTTGGTTATTAAGGATTGCCAGCTGAAGCGGCTGCCGGAGTGGTTTGGTCAAAGTTTGACTGGTTTGACCAGTTTGGTCCTGAGTGGGAATGACATGTGGCAGCTGCCGGGTAGCTTCAGCAGATTACAGCAGCTGCAGGTAAGAAGGCAGGGGAGGGGGGCGTGCTTAGCTATCCTGCACCTCTTTTCTGAAATCATCAAGTGTGAGAAGAAGAAGATACTGCTGCAGTAGACCTAGTCTGAGAGGTGCACGCACTAGTAGTCTTTGCTGGTTGCTGTTCATCGACATGATAAGCTGCATTGCCCTGCAAAGCCGGGGGGTTGGGTCTTTCTTAGAGGGGCTGGCATTGTGGGTGCAGAATGGACAGCAAACCGTCCGGGGCTGGGCTCCTCCCTTGTTCAAAAGTAGTGCAGCATTGCCACCTGTGTGAATTGTTTGACACTGCCTGGTGCAGGATGGCTTGATGAGGCTTGTTGAATCTGCTTTCTTTTCAGCCTAGCATACCTTATGTTCTGGACAGTACCTTGCGAGCAGCTGCTGTCAGTTGTATTTCATGTATGTAACATGTTATGCTATAGCAAAAGTGCCATAGGCCTCCATAGTCATGTGAGCTGAGTACTGGTCATGCTGAGGACCAGCCTGTCCTCAGGTCGCGTATATCCTCCCACAATGTTCCTGACATGCCTTCCTTACCGCGTAGCCAAACATGCTATAGGCATTGGTCCCCTGGTATTTTTTCATTGTTTGTGCTGTCACTCTTGCGCCTATGCACTCACCTCACACCCACAGAGTTTAAGTACAGCGCACACTGGCGCCATATGATAGATACTTGTGAATCTGTGACTTGTTATCTGTTCCTCCCACCCTCCCTCAGTCCCTAGACCTCTCTTCCAGCCTCCCTTTCACAGGCTTGAACCCCATCAGCGCCCTAACATCTCTCACAGAGCTGCTGCTTGAAGGACTGGAACCTCCACCTTCTGCAGCTGCTGGTTTTGATCTTGCTGCCATTGCTGGTGGTGGACCGCTCCCAGAGTTGAGACTGTTAGTAGGGTTGCAGAAGTTAAGCTTGGCGTACAACAACCTTTTTACAGATGTACCGTCTTCATTATCAGCGTTGACTGCTCTGAAGGTGAGGCTTTGGCAATTTTGGTGAATATAACATCCGCAATATGAACTATTATGTACCCCTAAACACTAAACCTAAGGTAAATAAAACCCTGAAGTATAGGGTTCTAGGCTTAGGGATTAGGGTTCATCCCCTGAACCCTGAACCCTGAACCCTATCCAAGAGTACAGTTCAAAATACAGTTTACCGGTATCCTGATTAGTGAACCTTGGTTTACCTGGGTTGTCGGGCATCGGGGTTTGTGTACAAATGGATAGGGATGTGATCGAAGGGGTTAAGGCACGTAGGTAGTATGGATAGTGACTGCTGTGGAATAAGTAGAGAGGGCCAGTACAGGCTTCGGCAGGATCCAATGTCAGGGCTCAATCCGTGGCTGTTGTGTATGGTTATAGGGTTTGCAGTTGCAAGGTGCACAATGGAGCATGAGCATTGTGGCTTTGCTGTGTAAGTCTCACAAGTTAGAGGGCCATGGTGGGTGTGGAATGGTGTTCGGCCTCTGCCTTCAATAGCATTACCAGTCATGTTAGATGGGAAGCTAGGACATTCAGTAGCTCAGGTTAACCGCATGAAGTCGCGACACATATCTATCTGATATTCACATGCCAGTGAGGTCAAAACATCCCCATGAGCCTTCCGCTATGGCCCAATACATCTATCGATGGCGGTTACTGCCTTCTTCTGTGCCGTACAAGCAGTTGTACCTTCTGCTACAAGCTCTACTGTGTAACTCAGCTTGTGTTGTCACCCCTATCACTCCTCTGCTATAGCTTTCAGTGATTTGCACCACCCAGCGGCTCTTCCAGGTCAACTCTCACGTAGCAATCGCAACATCTGCCATCATTTCAGAAGCTTTTTTAATTGTCATTTCATATTCGGAAACAACACCCTCATGCTCATTGTAGCATAGCCTCGCTGCTGGCAAGCCTTTTCAATCCCCCAGGTCCCCATCGCACTGACTAGCTTGTCTGTTTTCCGGGGCTGTGTGCCAGGTGCTGCATCTGCACTGCTGTGTTCGCTTGTCCTGGATAGACATGGACATCTTGGGCTGCTGCAGTCAGCTGGAGGTGCTGGACCTGCATGACAGTAACTTAGAAGAACTGCCAGAGGACATCACACGCCTGGAAGCACTCAAGGTAATGTGATGGCATGCTGAGCTAGGGTCACCTGAACATGTGGCTAGGAACTGTGTAACTTGTTGAGGCGAAGTAAGGATGTGCTGATAATGGGCCCTAAGCTGATTTCAGTAGGTTCAGACACGCTTGTGGGTGATGGCTGCAGGGTTGGGTTTTCTTGGGCTCAGGTTTTTTGGGTTCGGCGCTTCGGGTTCAGGTTATTTGTGTTTGAGGGTTGTTTGAGGTTTTACGGGTTTGGGGGTTTCACGGTTTCGACGGCGTTTTATGCCACACAGTCGTGTTTGAATGGACCAGGTTTCTAACCAAAGGAGAAGGTTGGCAGGCTGGGAGAGCAAGGTTGAGGGAGTGAGTGGGTCTTGTGCTGGGCAGTTCTGTCTTTTGCACTGAAGATAGCTGCAGGGGTTGGCTTACTCACTGCAGTCCCCGGATTCAAATGAGCATATCATGTTTGTATTATATTTAGTTTGTGTCTGGGCAGATCATCAGACATCAGCAGCATCTGACACATTTGATCAGGTCATGCTGTGTGGGAGAGAAGTGCCGCAGGCCCCATAGTATGGGCTGTCACGTCCCAGAGAGGTGGAACAACATGCCTAAGTCGAATCCTACCATTTGCCCCGTAAACCACTGCTTCTACTCCTATTCTGGCAGCCTTTCACCCGGCCCAGCAGGTCCAGCAGGCCTCTCCCCTGGTCTTCATATCACATGTTGTATCGTTTATTGTTTGATTTGTCCGAGTCTTATTGCCCCCCTGACCCCCCTCATCCGTACTGCACTGAGTGGTTCCCACATGATTTGTGCCTTATCTGACCCACAGACTCTACCCTTCCCTTGGGCGACTCAAGTGTTCAGCCACTCCCGCAGGACTGCGGTCCCTCTTGAAGTTCTCTCGATACCGTCTGCGTGTGTTCTGTTAGCCCCTCTCTTCTCCAGCCTTTCGCCCTTGGCCCCCCTGCTGCCTCCCCATCTCACACTTTGACTCAAAACCTGACTTCCCCTACATAGCCTCTGGCAGGCGCGCTTACAAACTCTCTTACCATCTCCATCTGGCCCGGCCCTCTAAAAGGACACACTTCCCTCCCTTCCCTGTTAACCCCTGCCGCAGGAGCTCAACCTCAGCAGATGCACCAGGCTGTGGGATTTACCTAACAGTCTCCTGCACCTTGTAAAGCTGCAGCTGCTGCACATCCCCAGTAGGGACATAGCCCAGCACCTAATAGAGCAGCTGGAGCTGAGGGATCCCCTGCCAGTGGATGTGGACAGCGACCCAGAGGAGGATGAGGGGTTTTGGTGATGATGCTTATGATATGTCGGACAGTATGTGGAGGCGTTTTTAAAAGCTTGGATCCTGCTTCGAGATAAGAACCCTCACAAGCAGTATGGCACGAGGCGCGAAATAACAGCTGTTTCGCACGGAAAGCCTTGTAAAACAGCATGCTTCCTTCTTGTGAAGGGTGTATGAGATATCAAGCTGGTAGGCCTGCTAATGCAGTCGGGTCGAAGGAACCGTTCCCCTCCGACCTTCAGGCACTTCGCTTGGAACGGCAGTACGAGTCGTAAGCAGCTCCTCTGCTCGGATATGCCGAGACTTGCCATATCCCACTACATTGGACCTAGAAGCTGAACATCCGCAAGAAAGAACTCGATCGACCTCTTCTCACTTTCCACATATGCATGTATACGACAGTTCTGAGCTGAGCACTTGCCCTTCCTACTCATGCAATCGACTCCACACGGACACGGAATGACCTAATTGACGATCTTCATTCGAATACTTCCCATTCTTCAAGTGCCACTGCAGCCTACCGCCTCTGTTTGTCTGAAGCTTCTAGGCGATACAGGCCACCCTTCTGCAGTTAGTGTACCGCTCTTACAGTGGACCTATATAGTCATCCGAACGCCCACTCGTGTGAGCAGTGCATTAGGGAACGGCTATCGTGTGGCTGTCCTGTTGTGAGGGCGGACCGTTGGAAGCATGCATGGAGCCTTCTCAGGCGCAGAGCATGCGGAAGCAGATGAGAACAGATTGTAAGCTTAATTGCATAGCAGACCTAAGTAGAGGGTATGCTTATCCTGATCATTAAAGACCACTTTACCCATCTAGTCACATATACAGTTTCGGCAGCTTGATCACCCCACTAGAAGCCTCATGCAGGCTGTCAGTGCCATTTGCCAACAAGGACGAATACAGACCAACCTCTTACATGCAGCTGTAACAACACTCCATAAGTCTAGGTAGCAACTACCCCATGCCCTAGTCGCTTTCATTCATTTGAGCAAACTGCAAGCCATTTCTTGCTTTGATTGCTTACAAATGTTCAAGTCTTGTATGCTTGCTTAAACCCATGAGAGGTCATCTGATAGGCATGGCACACCGGATCTGCTCCAGCTCAAGAGACTTCACATGGCACCCACAGCGCCATCTTCAGCTTTTCAACAGAGGACAAAATTAGTCTGCACTGCATCTCGTGGCGTCATATGTACTACTCACACACTTTCCCCTCTACCTTTCTCCCTTGCCACAGATGGTCAGACCTCCCTCCCGAAATCGTCAACACCATTTTTGCCCTCGTCCTCTACAAGCGTGACGTCGGGCGGCTCGTATGTCGTGCTTGGGATGCCGCAATACGTGATGCGGTCACTCGGCTGCGGTTACCTGCCTCTCACCTAGCTGCAGTACAGCGGTACCCTGCCGTCACCTGGTTACACCTCATGGCATCAATGGAGGCTGACAGCACAGCAGCAGTAGCAGCAGCAGCAGATCAGACGGTAGCAGCAGTAACAGTGACATCTGGGAAAGGAGAGGAGGTGGGGGTGGTGGATGGTATGATCTCGGAGATGCCAGCAGCAGCAGTAGCAGCAACAACTACAGGAGAAGCAGTGGCAGCAACAGCAGCTATGCTAACGCATCTAGGCACAGGGCCGACCGAACCACCACCACCACCACCCACAGCAGCAGCAGCAGCAGCAGATCTCGCACAAGTCTGGCAGCAGCTCTCCATCCTCCCTACCTTGAACCATCTGGTGCTCATTTGCTGCCCTGACACCGCCTTCCCTCCCCCTGCTGCTGCCAGCTGCATGACACGCCTCACTAAGCTACAGCTCAAGTTCCTAGTCAGCACACCCAGCACACCCAACTTTCAAACCTGGCCCCTTCAGCGGCTTCCAAGGAGACGATGGAACCCTGCAAGAAGAGAAAAGGACCCTTTATCAGTTCTGAAGACTTTAGGGGATAGCTTGCAGGAATTGGTCATAGAGGATTGCCAGCTGAAGCGGCTGCCGGAGTGGTTTGGTCAAACTTTGACTGGTTTGACCAGTTTGGTCTTGAGGGGGAATGAGCTGAGCGGGGGTGCGCTGCGGTACGTGCCGGACCAGCAGCTGCCTGGTAGCTTCAGCATGTTACAGCAGCTGCAGGTGAGAAGGCGGGGCAATAACGGTTCTCTATTTAAGGTCTCCGAGGTGCATATGCTGATAGATATGGCTGGCTAGTGCGAATGCGACTTTGCTACGACTTTTGAAGTTTTCTTCTTGAGCCTAGCATACCTTCCTGCTTTACCTTTACAGTTTCCCTGAGAGGGCTTCCTGGTCAGCGGCCCAAACATAAACTCTGGTATCTTCATCCGGTGTGTATGTTGTAACTCGTCCCTGCTTTTATGTCTCAACCACACACCCCATCCTGGTTGAGTTACAGTGCACACCCGCTGCACACGTAGCAAACCTCTGAACCTGTGACTGCTCCTTCCCTCCCCTCCCCTCCTCCCTCCCTCAGTATCTGGACCTCTCTCACAGCCTCCATCACTCAGGCTTGAACCCCATTAGCGCCCTTACATCACTCAGGGAGCTGCTGCTTGAGGGGCTGCGCAGACCACCACATCCTCAACCTGGTGGTGGTTTTATTGCTTCTACTGATAAGGGTGGTTTTCTCCAGTTGAAACCTCTAGTACGGTTGCAGAAGTTGAGCTTGGCGCACAATGAGTTTCTGATGGATGTACCACGTCCAGTATCAGCCTTGACGGCTTTGAAGGTGAGGCATGGCAAGAGGAGGGGGTTAGCCAGAATTAAGTTTATTGTTTAGTCAGCCTTACGTGGTTTGCAGGCATAGGGGATGGGAATCTACGAATGCGCAGGGATTGTAGGGGCGAAAGCATTCTTTGATAGATAGTCATTGCCTTGGAATATGTAGCAATGGGTGGCAAGAACCACTGTTAGCTCTGCACCTGCAAAGTGTACCACAATCAAAGGAAGCAGCATCGTCACATTCGCTATGTAAAGATCCGATTGTAATTGGCCATGGATTTGAGTCACACACCTTATAAGTAAATACCAGTGGATTGGGCATCACTCTCCCCTGCTTTGATTACCTGTACCCAATCTCCGAGTGGATTGGGCTGTTAGATTTCCCAGTGAAGCTCATGAAGCCACTATGAGTAATGGAATGTCAGTCAACCTGGAACATCTTCATGAGCAATCCCACATGGCCCACAGCGTCCGGTGGGGTGGCTTGTGCCTTCTTGTGTGCTGTACATCCAGGCAATTCTCGTGCGCTCTGCTTCAGTGCGCCACTCAGGTTGTGTTGCTAGCCTATCGCATGTGTGCTATAAGTTGCAACGATCTGCACCACAACCCCTCTCCTGCAGCCACCCTCACACTTTTGGCAAGATCTTACATAGTTCTGGGAGCCTTGTCCTGATCTCACACCTAGCAGATTTATTTACCCTGATACTGTTCCACCTCGCTGTCCCCTATGAACACTCAAAAGCGCAGGCCTTATGGGCCTTTGCTATGGGATGTCATGAGCTGTGATATTGGACTGTTGTTGTCACGTTTTGTCTTGTTACGTGTACTGAGTAGCAGCTTGTATGTTTCCGGGCCTGTGCAGGTGCTGTGGCTGCACTGCTGTTCTTCCTTGTCCTGGATAAACATGGATATCTTGGGCTGCTGCAGTCAGCTGGAGGTGCTGGACCTGCATGACAGTAACTTAGAAGAAGTGCCAGAGGACATCACTCGCCTGGAAGCACTTAAGGTACAGTGATGACATGTTGAGCTAAGTCAACTGATCATGTGTGGGGCGAGAAGTGCCTGAGAAGCTGTGAAGTAATTGTTGTGGTGGTGTAAGAGAGCGCTGAGGATGGGCTCTAGACTGAACGGTGTAGCTTCAGACGTAATTCTGAGGGATGGCTGCAGGGTTGGGGGTTTTCTGGGTTCAGGGTTTATGGCCTTTATATTTTCAGGTTTGAGGTTTTACGGGTTTGAGGTTTCATGGGTTTGCATGGAGCAAGGGTTTTGCGCACCACACAGTTGTTTTTGGAAGGGCCAAGGTACATTTGAGGAGGGAGGTTGGCAGGGCAGGAATGGGCAAGGTTGAGGGAATGCTAATGACTGGGAGTCTTGCACTGGGCAGTTTTGTTCTTTGCTTTGCAGAGAGCTGGAGGTGTTGCCCTCCTCCCTGCAATTCTGCATATGAGCATGAAACTCCGCATAATGTATTTGTGCCTCGGCAGGTCATTAGGCAGCAGCTTTGACGCATCTGATCATATCATGCTATGTCATAGCAGAAGTGCTCCAGGCCTCATAGCTTAAGCTATCACATAAGCACAATGAGGGGGACAAAATTGCCTATTGTAAGTTTTAGCAATTGCGCTAACCACCACGTGTCTTTCTATGTCTTCTTTGGCAGGGGTTTATCCCCTGTAGGTGCAGCATGCTCAGCCCGTGGTCTTCATTGCAAAGTGTGACGCCTCCGTTCCCCTCGTCTTACCCACCCCCCTCACCGCAGTTCCGCCGTAGTGCACAGTGATGGTTTCCGTGTGGACATGTGTCTTTTCCTATCCCCCACCCCTCCAGACCCATGCCTCTACAGCCTTTACCCCTCCCTTATCCTCCCCCTTGGACCCCATCAAAACCCCTTCTGCCCCCCTTGTTTTCCCCTGCCGCAGGAGCTGAACCTCAGCAGATGCACCAGGCTATGGACGTTACCTGACAGTCTCCTGCACCTTGTGAAGCTGCAGCTGCTGCACATCCCTAGTAGGGCTATAGCGCAGCACCTGATAGAGCAGTTGGAGCTGAGGGATCCAGTGCCAGTGGATGTAGAGAGTGACCCAGAGTCTGAGGATGAGGGTTTTGGAGATGAGGGTCATGATATGTCCGGCAGCGAGGCGTATGTGGAGCCGTTCCATGAAGGCCTAAATCCTGCTATATGAGACGATGTAGTGCGTTTATGGGGTATGTGCTGCTGTCACTGCATGTCACGAGACTGCTGTAGGACTGAATACTAAGAATAGGCATTAAATGTTGTTACAATGCAAAACATGTGATGAGTGACTTGAGGGTTGGCTCGGCGCGTGAGGAAGTCACACGAATGTGCCAGTCTTCAATTTTGATATTGCGCCTGCATGCGCTGGTTCTGTGGTGCGTGCCGAAGGAAAGGGTGGTTTGGACCAAAGTACAGCGCCGGCAGCGTACGTTACATAAACCTGCGCCAACTGTGGATGGTGCCTGCTCAGCAATATCACCATGAACTCTGCACACTCATTAAAATATGCAGACGCGCAGCGTTCACCTGCTCCCTACCTGATAACCGCACAGATCTGTCTGCTCGGACCTATCACACGTCAAAGCAGGTCGCCTACCTCAGGACAATTCCCAAAGTTTATTACCGGCTGTCAGGAAACCTATCACGACTATATGTTAGAGGCCTATCTAGATACACCGCTGTATATATGGATAAAAAGGGCCGTCGCAGTAGTATATATGCGGCCTGATCGGCCCAATCCCTTGGCTGCCAACGGACAGGCCCTGGCATACAGTCCCACCTAAAACACCGCATTTACACCATCCTTTCCGTATACAATGCACAACATCCAAGAAAAGTATTGGGAGCAGCACATGCGGTGGGTGATCGCTTGATGATGCAGCCACTTCTTGAGACAAACTCTGCGGCTACCTTATTTAAAATAGCATGTCCCGTTTGACATGTCAGAGGTGCATGCTGTCCAGTTACAGGTGCAGTACAAATATTCCAGCCCCCGGAAGGGCATGCAACATGGTAGCATCCTTTAACAATAGTTATACGATGCTGACAACCACATAGAGATGGGCCCACCGGTATAGCGGACCCATCTCAACCACCAGTCTGCTGACCCGCGGACTGGTCAGCAGGCAATCAAGGAGGCTAGCTGTGCTTGAGCTGTACCATTCAAGCAAGTTAGGCACACATTTGGCACAACAACAAATGAAATAGTAAGAACAGAAAAACACATAACTAACGGCGGGTGTGGTAACCGCAATTAGATGCTAGGTCAAACCGACCAAACACACCATGGTCTCAAAGACAAGTGATTGACAAGTGGCTTCCAGCGTACAGTCCAATGCATACTCTCATTGACGAAACAGTACTCAGAAACAAACACGTATCCAGCTAGTAGGACAAGACAGAGCACATGATATAGAACACCACCAAACTCTCGATTGGACTGCAATGGCTATGGCAAAGACTCACAGTTACTGACCATGCATTGGCTTGGGGAGATGTTGAGGGACCATGCAAATGACTCAACTACAGAGGAATATATATGCAACCGGACCCAGCCAGTGACATGAAACAACTTGAGTTCTGTGCTTGACTGAAAAAGAGCTGTATACAGTGTTACACCAGCTACTTCCTGTTGACCCTTCTTAGCCTGTATAATTAGCTCCAAGCTCTACACTACTTCTTACTTCATACTGAAGCCGACAGTGACTGTGACCACTCACTAGCAGCAGCCGAGCCTGCAGAAGTAAGGAACCTTGGCCTTGGTGTCTACTAAGCTTATGGGCGTGTTTGTTGGTGACCAGCCCAGGCAAAGACGGTGACCGCGCGCCCATGGTCAAAGCTCAAAGACGGTGACACACTACAGCCTGTTTAGGAGCGGTCAAATTGATGGGATTTCCTTGAATGCCTATAGATGTCCGTTAGATGTAAGACTTGCTAGATGCTTTAGAAGCCCTACTTCCAGGTTCAACAGGATATGTTTTAACGTTAGTGAGCGGCACAAGCAAAGCAGGCACTTTATCATTTGTCGCCAATACTTATAACACTTCGGACCTTAGTGCCTAAGTGCTCCTGTAGCATTACTGTACTGCAGGCAGTGATAAGTCGCTGCGACACATACTGATACCTCCGTGCGGTTTCAAGTTGCCAGAGTACCAATAATGCATCTGACATGCGAAGTTGTCCTCCGATTACCAGCCCCAATAGCAATCGCTTTCACCCGGTCCCTCACTTCACACTTACTACTACTTTGTCAAATTGTGAACCATCTGTGGCCACTGCAAGGTACCACTCAAGCCTGCGAGTCTTGAAAGCTAGCTGTTGTGGCTGGATATACCCAAACATCCAGTCAAGTATGTGCACCAGCATCTCGATTTCCAGCATATAGTATCAGATGTCACACTGCACCTCGGCACAGCCGGCCACACCTCGGCACCGCAGCACAGGTACAGACTGAGGCCGGGATCGGCACCGGCCTTCAACTAAAATCTAGAGCAGCATGCAACCCGGGCCACAACCAAAGAAGAAAAAATACCATAACCAGGGTAAAACCAGGGCCTTCCAGCAACAATGGTTACACCAGATGGAGTATACACATCTGCAGCGCCCGGCCCGAGCAGGTCAGTCACCGGGGGGAAGCTAGTAAATACGGACCATTTCAGATTTTGGTCAAACATGCTAGGACAGATTCTTAGGGTATCCTGACACCAGCCCTAGGTCATGTTCGAAGCTGAACCCGAGCTATGCCAGAAGGCTAAATCCTTGAAAAGTGCAGCTCCTGAAATGGCCCGGCCAGTGACTGTGGCAGCCCAGGGGATACCCCCCACTGCCCCCAAAATTCACAGGCCCACTGTCCAAAGGTTGCGGGTGCCCTAGGTTGCCCAGGGTTTAGCAGGTAGCTAGACCCCATGAGTGACGAGTGGGTTACTTAGGCCACAAAAAGTCAAGTCAGAAGCCACGTCATGTTCCTCTACAAGAGCCAGAGTGGGGAGCAGCAACGGCTGCTGCTGGGTGAGCTGCTGCTGCTGTTAGATGCTGCTTTCAAAGGCATTGTCTTTGGATCCATCTGATGGTATGTTTGCCAGTTTCGACCTAGCAGGCGTCTTGCATTTGCCACATCCTGAACATTAAATTGTCTGTTTGAGCAGCCTCACCGTCGATTGTTGTTTGTTTGTTTGTTTGTTTGTCCTCCTGGATGGCTGAGTTGCCCAGTTGCCCCCTTAGGCTACAACAACCTGGCTGCGATGAGTCTAATGTGAAAAGTCTGAGGTGGAGGTGTGCAGCACGATCTGTCACGGTAAAGTGACATGGCATTTGTTGCAGCCGCACGTGCTAGAAGGTCGTGTGATTGAAACGGAGGGGACAGCTAGTACACAAGCTCACATGTCGATTGAGGAGCAGCAGGCGACGCCAGAGTGCTACTAGAAGGCAGCAAGTGTGGAAGCAAAGACACACACTCAAGCAGCAGCAGCAGCAGCTCATGTGTACGCCATTGTGTACATTCAGCCGTTGGGCAGTTCTGCGGGATTGAGGCATGTGGCGCCTGCCAGTAGCATCGTAAAAAGGGAGGGGATGGTTGCGTGCATCTATCATGCAGACAGGCAGTCATGTAGTGTATGAGTGGGATTCCGTGCTGCTGTCCCGTACGCCCTGCTTAATTGAGAGTGGCGGCAGTCATCTGATGCCATGTATAATTCCTGATCAACTGGGGCAACACTGTCGCCGCAAGGCCGTCTGATGAGTCGTTCCGGCTTTAGGCCTGTGACCGAGAATCAGTCAGGTTTTTGGTTTTGTCTTTCCTCTCAAGTATCCTGGGATTGGTTGGTCCGTCTGGACCTTGGATGGATGGGCAATGAGATTTCTCGGCTTGCAGACCCATTATCAAGCTGATTGTTCCGCCCTGATGGATTTTACCAGCTACCCGTACTTGATGTGTCACGCAGCATCACATCGGAACGGCCATGCCACATACAGGAAGGTGCCCACCAATTGCAAGCAGCTGGGAAAACAGGGATGCATCTCAACGCCACGTATGATTTAATAAGCAAGACAATGTGCAGGTGGGCTGCAGCCTTTAGTAAGTGCGGTCACGAGTAACTGCTGCAAAGCTCTCCCCTAGCTAGACCGGATGGCGGACGACGGTAGACGTAGGCCTTTACCGATGTACTGCCGAAGTACCGGAATGGTCAGGCGAGAGGCTTTATTGAGACAGGAAACTTACAAGTAGAGTCTGGATATACACAGAGATATACTGTGGAAGGAACACAGTAGATAGGTACACAGCCACAGGTATACAACAAATACTCAAGACAGCTTGACTGAATTGACTGAGTTAGTTGAGTTAGTTCAATGTCTCAACTCTCTCCTTTATATATGGCTGGTAACACAGCCCATATCTTCTAGAACCATCTAGAGTGGAACCTTCTCCACAGTTCCATCCATTACCAAGCCATACGTAACCAATACATCACTCTAGAACGTTCCACATGTTTCTTTCCAGAAACTTCCAGAATATACCACTACTTTCCACACACTTCCAGACACATCTAGACATGTCCAGACACATCCTTAAACCCTAAAACCCATAATTCAAACGTTAAACCCTAATACTAAAAACCCTAGTCCATCTGTCATCATTGTGTGGAGCTGTTGTCTGTTCTGCTGTATGCAGATGATATGGTGTTGCTAAGTCCCAGCAGGGAGGAGTTGGTGGTCATGCTGCAGGTGATGGACAAGGTTGCTGCTAGTCTTGGGTTGCGCATCAATGCAAGCAAGACTGAGATCCTGTCCATTGACAAGGATTGGAAGGAGGGGGATGTGCCAGTGCAGCAAGGACCAGAGGTGGTTATCAGTGAGGGTGTGGTAAAAGAGGTGTCACAGTTCAAGTACTTGGGAAGTGTGCTTGTGACTGATGGCAGGTTGGATGTGGAGTTGAATATCAGGAGGGGTAAGGCTGTGGGGAGGTTTAAGCAGTTTGAAAAGATGTGGGGTACCAAGCATCTGTCATTGGCTACGAAGGTGAAGTGTTACAAGGCATATGTGTTGCCAATTCTGCTGTTCGTGAGTGAGTGTTGGTCCCTGACCAAAGTGCAATCGCAAAAGCTTGAGCGGGTGCACTCTAGCTGCCTTAGGAGCATCCTGGGGGTCAGGCTGTCAGATCGGCACACCAATGAGCATATCAGGAAATCATGTGGGGTAGCCACCTTGTCAGCATACATCACAGCAAATAGGCTGAGGTGGCTGGGGCATGTGGGCCGCATGGAGGAGGGCAGGTTGCCGCATATTGCGTTGTTCTCTTCATTACATGGTGACATGACGAGGCCAGTGGGTAGGCCTCGCCATACCTGGGAGAAATGCGTGTGTGCTGATCTGAAGGTGCTTGGTCAAGATGAGGGGAGCTGGGAGGCTTCATGTCAGATTAAGAGTGCTTGGAGGAAGAGGTTGTGGGATCTTACGCACCCTTGGGAAAGCCAACGGTTAGTGAGGTGTAGAAGGCGCACTAAGCAAGCTATTGATAAGCATGTGGAGCGCTATGTGCTGCCTTTCAGTGGCTGGGAGGATGGTGGTTCACCAGTACCTAGGTGGTGGGAGCCACCTCCAGCCCCTACTAGGGTGGTGCTTGATCCTGCTGCCTCCCCGCCACCCATGTGTGATGGAAGTGGAGCAGGTTTTGGGTTTTAGTGGTGGTGTTTGTTTCCCCTTGGTGTGCACGCCGTTGCATCTAGCCTCAGCTTGTGTGTGGCAAATCCACCATCGGTTGTGTGGCTTCGTGATTGTGATCAGGAGCCTTGTGTTTGTGGCCTAGGTTTGTCTCCTGCTGGTGATTTGTTTGCCGTGTCCGTAGTTGGATGTCTGCTTGGGTATTCCTCTTGCTTGGTGGTATGGATTCCATTGTTTTTGGACCCATCCGATGGTGTGTTTGGTCGTTTCGACCTAGCAGCCCTTTGCGGTTGCCGCACCTTAAATTTTTGTTTGTTTGTTTGTTTGTTTGGCCATTGGCATTGCTGGTCTTGCGTTTTGATTGATTGATTGATCTGTCATCATTACATCCTGCCCCCCCTGTTTCTGGGAGCATCGCCCCCGATGCTCTAAATCAAGCCAAACTTAACTGCGGCGTCGATGCGCTTTGCGTGAGCTCTTTTGCTGGGCAGGCAATGCGCCATGATGACTAGCCTCATAGGCATCAATCAAACTCTGCTCAATATCACTAGCCGGCCGCCACATGTCATCCTCTGGACCATAGCCTTTCCAGCGGACAAGGTACTCGGTTCTGCCACGGCTGATTCTCTTATCCAGCAGAGCCTCAACCAGGTACTGCTCATCATCTGGCACAACTGGTGGTGGTGTTGGTGACCCAATCAATAGGAGGGTTAACGTATGTAAGCCACGGCTTGCCAAGGATGAGTTGGTCTTGCGCCAGCTTGGTGACGGCGAAGGGCATATGGTCCTTGTATTGGCCAATCCTGAACTTGAGGTCTGGGATGAGCTTGGAAGCATCTTGGGTGACTGGACCAGCCAATTGCACAATGTTGCCAAGCAGGGTGACTGTTGGCAGATTTAGTAGTGCAACTACATCAGGGTCAATGTAGTTCCTGCCTGCACCTGAGTCGACGAGAATAGTGACGCTGTGACCTCTCACTTTGCCCTTAAGCCGAATAAGCTTCTCACTGGTAGGACAAAGGCCACATAGCTCAGGTGTCTCCTCTTCCTTTGACGCCTCCTCTGATGTTGCTTCTTCTTTTGTAGCATTGTACGGTAACGGCTTCACAAAACCTTGAAGAGTAGGAGGGTCCCAAAATACACATACAGGCCACTTGGTAGGTCCCATGTCGATACAAGGTCCACCAGGTGTCTTGGATGGCACAGTGAAGAGCTTGGTCCCTGCTGGATAGGTCTTCAAAAGGCGTAGTCCTTGTGTCATCTGCCACCACGGCTTGTTCTCCCATTTTGGCAGGACGATGACAGCACTGGTCTGAGCAGGGGCTCTCTCCTTGCACTCCAGATAATGCCTAAGGAACTTCCCGGCACGGCGAAAAGGCACATTCAGCCATACATTCTCTCCCTCGACATTGGCCTTAAGGAAGGAATTCTGACTGTGGTAGAACTTCTTGGCCACTGCATTCTCTCCAGCTGGATCTGCACAGGCGTCCACCGTAAATGGCCCATAAATCGCTGCATACTCGGCGTGCTCCTTAGGGTGGAATCTCCAGTCAGTACGGTCCCTCAACCTTGGTGATCTCCGGCGGGGTTTCTTGTGTTGGTATGCTGCAGCATCTTGGCGCCCGGTAACCGTTGACTTGGAATTCCCAGCAGGTTGCTCCTTAACCCCGGCTGAGCAACCTCTCCGTGAGTCCATAGCAGGACGGGGTCTAGCCACATCGGCGCGCGTAGGACTCACTGCACCACGCGCCTTCCTCAGTTTGACTGCTGAGGAGAGGCAGCATCACTCATCATTTTCAGATCGGTAGCACGCTTGGGACAGAAGCGCTGGTAATGACCCAAGCGATGACAGTAGAAGCACTCTACATCTTTCTTGGATGGTTGCCTCCTCACATTGTTGAAGTTCTGCCTTCTTTGATTGCAGTTGTTGTTGTTAGTCCTCTTGTTGTCAGCAGCACCAAGTTCCATTGGAGTAGGTCCAGTGTGAGGCTCTTGTCGTTGCTGTTGATAAGGGCGATGGAGAGCTCCAGGAAAAGGTGAAGAGCGTCGCCTCTTGATCTGCCAGACAAGCGAGTCTGCTTGGATAGCCCACTCAACGGCATCTGAAAGGGTGGTTGGGTTTTTCAGCTCCACATGGATACGAACTTCCGGTCGCAGGCCTTCTAGAAAGCGATGAACACGGTCCTTCTCGTGCATGTCGGGTAGCTCCAGCATGCAAAGGTTGAACTGCTCAGCATAGGTACGAGCTGACTTGCCACCTTGTTGTAGATGATCAAGCTTCTCACGTGCTGTGCGCTCTGGGGAGATTGGTGTGAAGTGCGTGATGAGAGCAGCTTTGAAGTCCTCCCAAGTATTCCAGGGCCGGTCCACTCCATGCTGAACGGCTGCAAGATGGTTGCGGTACCAGGTAAGTGCTGAATCTCGCAGGAAACCGGCCGCATGAAGGATGGCTATTGGTGCGTTGAGGTTGACGTCGCATGACTGTAGGTAGGTCTCCATAAGATAGCACCAGTTGACCGCAGAAGGTTGTGCGCTCCCCGTGAAGACTGGAGGCTTAGGTGGCTTGATCTTTGGAGCATTGGGTTGAGCATTAGCTTGAGCCTGCTGCAGAGCGGCTATCTGCTGTTGTGCGGCCTGAAGTTGCTGGATAGCTTGCTGATGCGCTTCAGCCAAAGCCGCAAGCTGAGTATTAAGCTGTTGCACTTGTGCTTCCATGTAGAAGACTGACGTTGAAGAGAACTGACGTCGGCTCGAAGTTCAACTTGCACCGATGGATGGATGCTTCTAGTAGCGCTATCCTTAAACGCAAAACGCAGCGGTCCAAAACTTACAGGAAGGGTCGTTAAGCTCCGAAACCACGTGCAAAGCTCTCCCCTAGCTAGACCGGATGGCGGACGACGGTAGACGTAGGCCTTTACCGATGTACTGCCGAAGTACCGGAATGGTCAGGCGAGAGGCTTTATTGAGACAGGAAACTTACAAGTAGAGTCTGGATATACACAGAGATATACTGTGGAAGGAACACAGTAGATAGGTACACAGCCACAGGTATACAACAAATACTCAAGACAGCTTGACTGAATTGACTGAGTTAGTTGAGTTAGTTCAATGTCTCAACTCTCTCCTTTATATATGGCTGGTAACACAGCCCATATCTTCTAGAACCATCTAGAGTGGAACCTTCTCCACAGTTCCATCCATTACCAAGCCATACGTAACCAATACATCACTCTAGAACGTTCCACATGTTTCTTTCCAGAAACTTCCAGAATATACCACTACTTTCCACACACTTCCAGACACATCTAGACATGTCCAGACACATCCTTAAACCCTAAAACCCATAATTCAAACGTTAAACCCTAATACTAAAAACCCTAGTCCATCTGTCATCATTTCAACTGCAATCGGTGGGGTGCAGACCGTTGAGGAGCTGCTGACATGATTGGCACTCTTCCGAGAGAGATGCCCGCACCTGCTCTCAAAGCAAAAGCAGAACAACCCGTACACACAAGATCGTCTTCACAGAACCCCGCACCTGCTATCATGTTCCGCCTTGCAGATGCTCTACCGTGTCCATTCGCTTCCGACGCTCCATGTCATAATCATAACGTCACTACATCACAACTTTCCCTGAGTAGAAGCCTCCCTGCTCCAGCAGCCATCCCTGGGCCAAAGCGCCTGTACAACTGCTGCTGTATCTATCAATGCATGTCTTTCAACAGCTGACGAGCTGGGACACGAAGTGGTTTATTTTCATGCGAGTGCCTCAGACAAGCAAAGAAAAGCTCGGGCCTAAAGCTGTGGCCCTTTGTCAGCGGCCTGCTATGCCTAGCAAGGAGGAGTTTGACGCCTCTCCCGACTTCCCACTAGTAATGACAGCCAATCCTGTTGCAAAGAACCAGGTAATGATGGCTCTCGGTACTATTAAACAAATGTATTGCAAGACAAAAACACATCGAGGTGCCACGAATTGTGCTGTATGGAGTCTTAAGTAATGACAGCGAGCATACTTGGCATGGATGCTCTGTTCCCGGGGTGGCACGTACGGCTGTACTGATGGCGGATGCATCGTTCGACACCCACCTATGCTTCCGGATCCTAGCAAATCACCTTACTCGCTATGTCACATCACCTGGCATGCAGATGTTCTTTGGGAGTGACGATCCTGGATTGAGGCTTCCTCTAAACGGTCGCGGGGGCCCCATTCCCTTTGAGAACGACCTGTTCAAAGGTGTGGTGGAGGTGCATGTCAAAGGCATTGAAAGCACGCAGAAGGATCGCTTTGAGGGCAAGAAGCGCTTGTTCCACATCGTTTCACAGGTATGCAGGATACCAGAATGATACGTCCAGTCTCAGGGACGCAGTGGCACACCTAATGACCTGTATGAAGATTATGGACCCATCCGATGACAGTGTGTTTGGTCGTTTCGACCTAGCAGCCCTTTGCGGTTGCCGCACCTTAAATTTTTGTTTGTTTGTTTTGTTTATGGGTCAAGGGCAACAGCCAGCATGCCTGCCTACCCCACAGCAGGAACCACAGAGTAACTTGCGGCCGTCAATCTGCTCATGTTTTCACCTACACCTGCCAGTCCTGCCTGTAAGAGATGATGCTGTCTCAGCCCTGGCCCATTCTGCAGGCCATACATAGTTGAACATATGCTGATGCAGTAGATCTATTCAAAGCAGTACACACCCCGTATTAGTTTTCAAACAATACATACTCACTAGTCAACCAGTTTAACCTCAGCTACTGAAACTCTGCATGTCACGCTTCTGCAACCCAAACGCCGGCACCTTCCTTTCAATACCCAAATCAAATAATTCGTACATCCCTTCCATTTATGCTAGTTGTTGGCATGCCAGCCAATTGGACACCTCTGCAAACCCCCTTGATGCTCCTTGTATGACCAGGGCTCACTCAAGCTCCTGGGCTGCAAACAAGCAGCATATGTATGTGTGACCTGTACCGCCCTCCACGTGGAAGCAGTACGCCCATGCGTGCAAGAATCCCTTAGATGCAACTCACCCAAGGCTCCCTATCAGAACTCACATAAGTCCCCAGGCTGCAAGCAGCAAATTCTTTCAAGCATATGTATGTGTGACCTGTACCGCCCTCCACGTGGAAGCAGTACGCCCATGCGTGCATGATTCCCTTAGATGCAACTCACCCAAGGCTCCCTATCAGAACTCACATAAGTCCCCAGGCTGCAAGCAGCAAACCCTTCCCAATAACATATACATGTAACTAGTCATTTGTGGCCAGTCTCCCTTCTGGCAGAAGCCCACAGCTCCCACTTTCATCCCTCTGCATTTTAGAAATATTCCGGAACTCACGTAAGTCTCCAGGTCAGCTGCAAGCTGCAGGGGGCCTTCCCAAAATAGCATATATATGAAAGTAGTCAATTGTGGCCAGTCCTTCCTCTGGCATAAACACACAACTCCAACTTCCATCCCTCTGCATGTTAAATATGCGGAACTCACGTAAGCCCCCAGCTCTGCTGTAGCTGCAGCTGGCCTTCCCAAAATAGCATACATATGAAACTAAACATTTGTGGCTCCAACTTTTATCATGCCCTCTGCATGTTAAAGATATTCTGGATTCTTGGCTTGCATCGCCACGGCAGAACATGTAACACCCTGTCCCAGCAAAGGAGTCGGCACAAAACACCGGTACAAGCCCCGTTGACGCAGTAGCCTTGCAGAGCTCTAGACAGCCTCAGATGAACCCATGCGTTGAGCGCACCTTCTATCTGCTTGGGCTGCATGGCCCCTTGGCTGCATGGCCCCTTCCTGGAATGTCTCTCAAGGTGCTTGCAGGGGCCACTCAAAGTGCTGAATTGTTACACCATGCCCCAGCCAGAGGGATTTAATTGTGCAACCCGGCCGGTGGCAACGTCCACACATGACCTTCTTTTCTTGTTGCACATAGCGGTTCGGCCCTTTTATACACATGTGACAGCCATCCTGAGTATGACTATATTACCTGCTGTGGCTGTGTAAGCTCCCATATCAGAAGGGACTGAGATGCAGCACCTGTACAGTCACAAGTCATACAGTAGAGCCCCGTCAGCATAGCTCTGATTTTAACATTTATTAAATCATTTATTTACTTAATTTTCCTAGATTACTTTACTTATTTCAGAATTACTTTAGTTATTTTAATCTAACTTTATTTATTTGCCTTATTGATTTTGATACTTTTTATAAATTTTTTATTGTTTTCAAGGGTATATGATGGCTTTATGGCAGCAGGGGTGTGGCTAAGCAAAGTCCCCTTAGGCAGCAGATTGCCGTGGGCATCATGCTTCGGCAGCACCGCAAGCGTGTTAAGAATCAAACCATTGAACTTCTATGCCATGCTTCATGGTGTGCTTTGGTCCGTCATCACTGCTAAATTGGGTGATAATTACCAAAGTGTGTGAAGGTAATCCCCGTGCCTGGCCAGCTGTCAGCCTAACAGGGTTTCCAGGATACAGCGCATTCGTCAGCGTCTAACCCTCATCGATCACCAGCAGGACTCACAATAGGTTTGGGGTGGTGGCCGCCCATGCTTTTTTGCTTGCTAATCTAGCATGCCCTTCGTTACTGCATTCTCGTCCCGAACCCTGCTCGTATTTACTCGCTGCATTTCTGCGTTTTTTGCTCGCCTAATGCAACCATGATTGGTAATGAAGTCCATACAGAGTCATTGCGGCATAGGCACCAAGCCTGCATGAACTCGCTGCTTTACTCCAGGTTAAGGGGCGTGGGGAGGCCTAGATGATACAAAGCAGCCCCGATAATATGAATATCTAGCTCAGGACGCCCCGAGAGCCGGCATCGCCACCACCCCATGATAAATAGATGCACACTAATTACTCACCGGTTCAACTATTCACCACATCTGCCAGCCATTTCAGCTCACGGATCAGCTCTCAGGACAAGATCTAGGTTTGGGGTGGTGGTTGCAACTTGCTTTGTTCATTGCATCCTGCATTTCATTGTTCCAGCACTGCATGAAGGACTTCTGTATTTTGCGTCTGGATTCTCCCCTGCTTTGATTACCTGTCCTTTACCCCCAGTACTTTCAGTGCATTACATGTCACTGCTACCTCACACACACATGGTGAGCGTAGTTGTCCTGAGCAATGAAACCCTAAACCCTAAACCCTTACTCACCTACAGTAAGGCGGTGTACCGAACTGAGTGTCCGCACTGCAGAACAGCAAAGAAAGGAGCAAGCACAGGTGAGGGAAGCTTATCAGTAAACCTTGGAGCGGTTGGAAGTTTCTAGAGTGGTTTCTGACTATGTGCAGGTTACATGTACTCGGAAGTGTACACTTGTTGCTGAGAAGTACCTAACAAGACATAAACCCCTCCTCCTCCTGACCCGCACGACTAGCTTTGCATTGTAGTGGTTTGGTTAGCTTGATAAGTTGACTACATGTACAGGGAACATCCAATATGAGTACTATCTATGATACTTGGGCAGCCAATTTTCCGGGGTCGTTGCGCTGCTGAGCAGGCCGTTTTGCGATCCCCCTTAGTACAGTGGCATGCATGAGGTTGGGAGAGGAGGGGTTGGGAGGGGAGGGGGATGGAGGGGAGGGGAGAAGAGAGGAACGCATGAGGGGAAGCGAGGGGAGAGGGGGCGTAGGAGGCTCAAACTCCCATCCATTGACATTCTCACCTGTTGTATATGACTTCACCAGCATATGAAGCAGGGCCTGCCAAATTGCAGGTGCAGCCAATCAGCTTCCCAGCATAGGGGGAGGTGGCAGGGCAGTTGGTTATAGCAGGCCTGGTCGCTGGGCATGAACCTGCTGCGGGTATGGTGTTACTAATCCCAGCAGCATCATAATAGAAGCACTTATTGGCGCTGGTTGCGATTTGGTCGGTAGCCGGATCGTTTAAGAATCGTTCCAGTGTGTTGTGATAGACGCAGTTGGGGTTCATGCACGTATCGGCAGTGGCCTGCATGTAGCAACAGGGGGGGGGGGGGCATAATGGTAAGACGCAAGCACAGGAAAGACACTTGCAGCCAGTTGGGTTTAGGGTTTAGGGGCTAGGTGTGCTCAAGTTTGACAGGCACACGACTGAACTGCATGCTTGTAGAGCGGGGGAATCTCTCTTTATTTAATCAGCCCATGTAGGCAGATCTCACTCACACTCGTGATGCAAATTAGTCCGCTCTCACGTGTAATGGGCCTAGCAGCAGAGTAGCTATTGCTCCTGTGGAATCACAGAAAACAAGGAGTGGTAAAGAATTAAAATTAAAGAGATAAAAAAATAAAACAAAAAAATGAAAAAAGTAAAAAAATATCGAATAAAATTACAAATACAAATTTAAATATAAAAATAAAAATAGCAGCTGGCACCCAGTGTACAGAGCAGGTACCTTTCCTGGTGCTCCGGAATAGTGCAGCCGAGCTGAGGCCAATGTATCAATCCTGTTGTTCCACCTAGTTCTTTTCAGAACAGCTTGAGGTGCGGGGCCTATGGCATTTTTGCTATGGCATATCATGGTATGTATGTGAGATAGACCACTGCACACCTTTTAGGGCGTGCAGGGCCCGCCAAATGACGCCAACCAATTTGTTAGGGTTTGGTGAGCAACAAGAATAATCCGATGCTAAGAGCTGAGACGACGAGAGACTGAGACAGGTATATAATGATATCATTCCTGCAGCTAGGCAGCGCGGTAGACCTGCTGAAAATGCACTAGCGGCAAAGCAGCAAAGCAGTTGTTGGGCTACGGAGCTTGTGCCCAAGCTACACATGCACAAGATCTGGATGGGGGAACCACTAGAAAATTTCCCTTCTGTCTACTGTATATAGTGGCTTTCCTCAAAGTGATGCCTAACAATAACCTGCATCCAATGTCATGTATGGTTAACCCAGGAGACAACACACCACACCCCTGTATTTATGCCTGTATCAACTCTAAGACAACACACCACACCTTGCAAACTTGTAGCACGAAAGCAGTCCTTTTCTGCCCCCCCCCCCCGGCTCCCCCACCCCCAAGCTGAACTACTAACCTGTGCCTGGTTGGCAGTTGTTTGCGCAGGAACTTAACTAAACTCAAATTCTAAACCCTAAACCCCACCCCCAAGCTGAACTACTGACCTGTGCCGCGTTGGCAGTTGATTGCGCAGCAGCAGCAGCCCCTGCTGCTGCCCTGCATGTCACAAAGGAACAGGAAGCAATCGATCAGGAATAGGAACAGAGTTGTTATCAGACTATACAGGTCCATAAAAACAAAAGTCTAAGGATCCTGGTAGGCACTGTGACGGCTACTGATCAGGTTATCAACGCTCATACGCAAGTATTGCCTAGCTGTAATGGTCTGAAGAGCATATTGTATTGGTTGTATACAATTACTGCACTGCAATGAGCCACCAATGCATGCATGCTCTCATTCAAAATCAAAGTGGGGGCTCTTCAAGCTTGGCGAGCGTCAGCACATAAGCCAGACCTTAGGTGCCGTGGTGTCTTTGTTGGGTGTTTCTTACCACAGCCACTTATGAGCCACCAATGCATGCATGCTCTCATTCAAAATCAAAGTGGGGGCTCTTCAAGCTTGGCGAGCGTCAGCACATAAGCCAGACCTTAGGTGCCGTGGTGTCTTTGTTGGGTGTTTCTTACCACAGCAGGTATTAAGAAAGTCAATGGGACAGCCTGCTAACACTCAACCCCCTTCAGACTGAGCGGCAATGGAGCGCATACCTCTCTCACAAGCCTCTAAGTGTTGTGCATTTGATTGTGCATTGATCACTATTGGTTGCAATGCAACCCTCCTATGCTTGCTGTCTGGTAGAATATCTAGAATGGACCCTTACGCTCATGCCTATAGGAGCCTACGTCCATACAAAACAAGCAATAGTCCACCAGGAAAGATGATGCAGCAACTTACGTGACGGCGGGGCAGTTGCCAACAGCAGTGCAGTCAGTAGTCCCCACACCAGCGCATCCGGTAATCTGTCCGCACACATTAGTCGGAGTTGTGATCCCAGCACAATTGGCAACCGCAGCGCAATTAGTGCCCACACCAGCGCATCCGGCAATCTGTCCGCACACGGTGCCGGACGTAACGGAACCAGGACAGGCGGCGGCGTCAGTGCAGAGGTTGGCTGAACTGACTATCCCCGCAGCAGCGAGGTCGCAAGCAGCAACCTTGGGACACACATCGGCATCTGCGGCCTCCTGTGCCGTGGCAGCGTCAGCCGCTGCCTGCTCGGCTGCAGCGTTTGCTTCGTCTGCGGCCGTCTTGGCAGCTGCAGAATCAGCTATTGCCCTGTTTGATTTGGTGATGGCACCCCTGCAAGATACAACAGCCGGAACGGAATCGCTTGAGTAACCACTGAACATGAGTGAACGGCACCCATGGGGGGCACATGCTTCTGCCTGCTGAAATGCTGCATTATCGATGGGTGAGGCAAGTAATGCCAACATTCGCTGATACTGAAAGATGGCAGTTTTTCCTTCAGGTCTTGGCCTCTAACAGCAGAGGTAGTTCCTTGCATATCCTATTCATATTGCTAGATGATGCTGGATCTTGAAGGCTACACATACGCAGATAGGGGGCTAGTTTGGCTGAGTTGTACGACGTGCATTTTCAAGTCCAGCAACCCCAAGCTAGGCCATGCAAGCAAACCCAAGTAAGTCTGATCATTGATAGGATGACTACCGCTGTCCCCTCGCTAAGCATACATTCGCTACTTTGCGATATGTGCTCATAACCCCCTGCCCTGAGATATTTGTAAAGTAAAGGTCCTATTCAGGCGATGGTGGCAAGACGTCAGTTACTATCCGTCCATTGTGCAGACTTACGCAATGGCAGGGCAGGCAGTCGCTTGGCTGCAGAAGTTAGGGCATGAGCCCAGCTGACCGCAGACGTTGGTGCCGCCACCACCACCAGGGCACTTGGCCACTAGGCTGCAGAGGCTGTCGGCGTAGCTAAAGCAACCGGTGCGGGTGGAGAGGGTGGGGGCTCCCGTGGTCCTCAGGTAACTGCAGAGTCCGGGGACGCCCTGCATGGCAACATAAGATGCAAGGGTAAGGAAAGTCTGGTGGTGTACAGGAAATAGACCACTGCACAGCTTCTGGGCCGTGCAGAGCCCGCCGAATGACGGCAACCAGTTTGGTAGTGTGTTGAGAGCAATAGTTCTGGTGTTGTCTGTGCGAGGGTAAGGGAAGGCCTTTATATGCAGCACACATGCAGGCACGAAGCATGTGGAAGTTGACCTTATAGCACTGCATTCTTTTGTAATTTCCGACCAGCATTCTTTCTTATAGCACTGCATTCACCCTGATAAGCTGATGTATGGACTCTGAAGCGCTCCGTGATAAACAGTTATCATACATCTGGATGAACCTGAGTAGAGTGATGTCGCTGGTGCTGCAGGGCTTAGAACCTGTCCAACGATGGACATCATGCCAAAAAACTCAAAGCGATGCTTATGAACACGCATGCTGAAGGGTACTGCGAGCTCCCTCCTGTATGTTACTAGCTCGCTTTGATTCTCCCTTCTATTGACACATAGAACCAGCATATTGGAACAAGGACATGGCATGCATGAAGCAGCAGCATGTCAGCCCTGGCCGCTGTTAAGGCACGCGCATTCAACTCTGCCCCCGCCTGTCGCCACAGATGTCGCCCTACTTATACTTCTGCCACAGGACATGATCTGTATCCCCCGCAAGCCGACAGTGCGCAGCCCAAGTCGTCTTACCTTCTGCGAGACAGGCAAGAAAGGGACGAACAGACACAACGGCGAGTCATGGATCAGCAATGAAGAGCATTGGCACGCACCATATGACACTCTCAAAGGAGCTGCAGATGCTGCTGTGCATGGATCGACATAGATATGGGCATGAGACGTTTTTCATTGCACTAATAAGTGACCTAGCTGCCGATGAGATGGAAGAGCTGCTACGATCAATTTTGATACACTTTGGTGCCCCAGACGATAAACGACGATGCGAGGATCGGAAAGCCCCATACCTGCTAGGCAGTTTGATACCGCAACGCGAGCTAGGGGCATGTGAGCGGAGGTCGTGCAACGCACCTTATAAACCATCGACCAGTAGCTCAAGCCCCCAAATGAGCCGCCGAAAAGGGTTTGAGAAGCAACATCTTGAGTCGTGGCCTCTTGTGCGTGGAGCTGCTGTGCTCTAGCGAAGGCACAAAACAGCGCGGTTGCCCACAAGAGGGTTGCGAGTTTGCGGTGATCCATGTTCCTCCAACGTAGACAGGTACCCAAACGGGGAGTATCGCCTGTTCGTTGAAGTTGCAAATGCAGGTATGCAGACTACGAGCTAGTGACAGCTCTGCATGCCTGACAGGCTGGCACAGGACATTGACGGGAATATGAGCATTCGAAACGCTAAATGCAGCATTCAGAGGCATTGCAACCCTGTTGTGTGATATTGATCGTGGCAGGTGGTCATTTGGGGCAAAGGTAACTTGTAGTGGTTACGGTCAGGGCGGCCATTGGTTGGCGTGGTAACTTGTACAGTAGTGGTTACGGTCAGGGTGGTCATTGGTTGGCGTGGTAATTTGTAGTGCTGACGACTATTGAGTAATGATATTACAGTTGATTGTCTAAGATTAGCAAGCGTTCTTGTCCAACTGCCCGATTTGTATGAGGGAAGAGTAAGGCGAAGCAGACTAGGTTGACACTCGACAAGGCTTAGATATGGGAACACAGAAAAGAAGAAGAACTGAGGCGGGCCAGTTCTGAAATCCTCTGGGTGAACCTCTCTATGCATTCGCCGTCAAGAAGGACGAACAAGTGACGAGTTCATACACCACTCAGGGGGTCCGTGGGAGGGTTGTCACGCAGGGGCGGAGAGGGTCAAGCGATTTCCGAGGATACTGAACAATATGTTGCGCTTTGATGACGTGGACGTATTCTGGTTGAGGTACAGGTCCTCTTGCACCGCGCTGCAGGGTCGCAGGCCCTTCATAGGCTCGTCACACTTGCTAAACGCGGTGTGCATCCCCTTAGTTTGGGGTCTGTTCTTTCATTATTCAGCGACCCCCGGGTACCAGCGCCGGCTCACATACCTCTATTGACATACAAATAAGCGCCTTATACCGTTACATTCATTTCTAGGAAAGCCTAGCCCTGCTTATTGACCACGCGAAGCATCGTCCTCAGTGGGTCTGGCCGTTCAGCCTATTACCCTGTTGCAGCTGCCCCCGCCGCAAGGTTTGCCCCTTCTTTTATGTTCCTGATGACCAATAGCAGCCTCTGCTTGCTAGCTGGTGTTTATTTAGTGGATGTTCCTGCACTTCTACACCTTCACTTCACAGCGGACAGCGACTCTTCATCTAGCGTCACTTTAAAGGTACGGAGGGACTTGCGGACGTGCCTCAACAGCAGCAGGGGCTGCTTAGATACTCAGATACTCAGAACTCCTCACAACCCCGCGGACAGCCACAAGCCTGGCCATGGCCAACTGCAGGTAGCTTGAACAACCCAACAGCAACCCAAACAGGTCATGCCTGACTCACAATGTAGCGTGTATACCATCAGTCACGCTCTTGCCTCATGTATATGCACTTGTCCCCCTCTGTCCCTAAGATACCCCCCCCCCCCCTTCTAAGTACCGCTATCTCCTCTCCTGCTGCGTTTCCCTGCCACCCTTGCTATAGTTTCTTTACAACTAAGCTACTGCTGCACTGCGCTTCCCTCTGTGCTGACCTACCACTTCATGCTCAGCCTCTCCAACTCCCCTTTCTGCACTTGGTCCCTCTCCTGCTGCTGGTATATGGACGCGCTTCCTCCTGCTCCTCCCACTAGCAGCAGCAGCACTTTCTACAGCAGCAGCGGTAGCGCTAGCATCAGCAGTAGAACCAGCACTTCCTATAGCAGCAGCACAAGCAAGCAGCATTGAAGGAGCCCTGGGCCTAAGTGCTTGTCCTCTGCAGGCATTTGTCGCACAGACAGTGTAAAGCCCTGCTGACACTGCAGTCTGAGATTGGGTGGTGAAACCGATAGAGCCAAATGCTTGCACAATGCTAGGGCAAGCAGTGCTAGCTGCTAAGAGGTATCTAGCCCCGCCAGTCCGCCCCGTTGACCATGGTCGCCCGCAAGCACTTGCGTAAAGAGAGCCAAAGCCTTTCGCACGTCTAGGCAATCTGTCAGGAAACACATACAAGACATGCATGCAGAATGGTAGGGACAGAGATGCTTGCTGGCAGGAGCTATTTCGGGAACACCGCTCCATGAGTCGCCAAGAGGCACTTCTGTAAATGCAGGGTACCGTCCGCGGACCGAACCACAGTGCCATCAAAAAAAGGCATAAGAAACACGCATGCAGAGTTCCAGGCAAAGAGGAAGGTTTGCTGGCAAAAGAGATTTTCGGGAAAACCGGTCGGAAGCGAGTGTCCATCGCAGCGTCCGCTCCTTCCGCGCCTGCTGCCCCTCTGCAAGCCGCCGAGCTTGTGTTACTGACGGAGGCGCTCACATAGACGCCGTAAGCGCAGCCAGGGATGCCCTATAGGTCACATGCTACCTCGCAGAAGGCACCGGCCGCCACTCGTCGGCACCGGTGTCACTACTGCTCGACGTCCTGTCAATAGAACGGTGACCACGGAACCCCACGGAACCCCTACCAGCTTGCTAGTAAGCATTCAAATAATTACTAGGGCTGGAGCCTTAGTTACTAACAGTTTGGCAGTCTTTACCGTTCTATGTTCCTCTTTGGACTCTCATGGCCAACCATTGGCAGAACCTCCCTCCCATCACCCCTCAGATTATCGATCTGCTTCTCCAACCCCCTCCCGCCCACCCCCCGCCAGCCGGTTACCCAACCCCGGTCCAAATCGTGCTCTACACCTGGCAATGCTATAAATGGAGCCACCGCTATGTGGATGACTTCATGGGAGTCAACAATCCCCTCATTGACCATCTTGCCCTTACCACTCAGACCCTCCCCGCCCTGCCCACACTCCGCGGTATCTATGACCCAGCCCTTAGTCTCGAGCCAGCGGCTGATGGCCCTGCCGTTCCCTACATGGACCTACACATTCAGCAGCACCCCCCCGGTCCCCAACAACCCCGCCGCCGCATGTACACCCACCTCTGGGACAAGCGACGCCAACCCATCTTTCAGAACATCCCAAAACGCCGCTTCCCCCACGCTACTTCTGCCCTTTCTGACACCTGCAAGCTAGGTGTCCTCACCAGTCAATTCCACCGCCTCAACCGCATTATCACCGAGAGCAGCGAATTCTGCAAGGAGATGGCAGATATCCTCGTGGCTATGATGAAGCAGCACTACCATCCCCGCCCTCTATTACGCCGCGTCCGCCGCGTGATCTACCGCCATGCAGAAGCCTACCCTGAGGTTCACCGCTGGTCCTTGTTTAACGGCGTCAAGCGGGAACTCATTTCAGCCATTGTCCATGCCAACATCCCCCTCCCCCTCCCTTCCCGGCACTACATTACCCAACATGTCACCTACCACTGATGTGATCCGCCCCCCCTCCCCCCCACCCTTCCCCCCCCCCCCCCCCAAAAAAAACACCACCTACCATACTGATAACCAGCCATCCACAGCAGATGCTCCTACCACCAGCCACAACACCCGCCCATCGTGTCCTCAGCAGCAGCATCAGCAGTCCCACAACAGCAGCAGCAGCAGCAGTAACCGCTCCTTTCACAAGCCACAATCCCTGCAAAAGCAGCAGCAGCAGCAGCATGAGCCGCACCGCCGGCAGCAGCAGCTACAGTCTCTGCCCTCTTCTACACCAACAGCAGCAGCAGCAGCAGTAGCAGCAGTAGCAGTACCCCACAACACTGCAGTAACAAGCAGCGGCAACTAGCCCACAGCAGCCGTCCCCAGCAGCAGCAGCAGCAGGTACCAGCAACAGCAACCATCGCGGTTACCAGCAGCAGCACATGGTTCCAATGACAACACATATCAACAACAGACGAGGTCCTGCCCCAGCACACAGCAGCAGCAGCACCCCCTCTAACAGTCCCTGCCCCCATGGCCAACTCTCCTCCTCCTTCCATTCACCCTTCCCGCTCTCCCTTCTGCTCTCTTCCCTCCCTCCACCCGTCTCAGTCCCTACTCCTCGAAGGCTTCCCCGTCTGCTCCGGAACCAGGATTGCCCTCTCCCTTACCAATACCTTGCTGCTCCAGTGAATTTTCAGTCATGCTACCCCCGTTACAACAGCCTCCAGTCAACATCCCCTGCTGCAGCACCCTCGGCTTCCATTGCCATCACCAAGCTCAACCCGCGCCCACAGCATTTACAGCAGCAGCCTCAGTGTTGCTGGCACAGCAGCGGCACCAACAACAAACACAGCAGCAGCGCCCCCTTCTCCCACCCTTCCCGCTGACCCCTTCCCCCTCCTGCCAGCTCCCTCCCTCCCTACGCCATATTCAGCCCCAACTGCTCAAAGATTTCCCTACCTTGCAACTCTGCAAGCGCTGGGGAACTCTTCGGAGCCCGGCCGTCCACCTCCCCTGCCACTCACCGCTTAAACCCTGCAGCCCAGATTATTCACTGCTGCTTCACTGATGTTTCGCCTGCCACCCGCCGCCAACATCATGCTGGATCACCTCCTTCATATCCCGTCACGCTCCCTGCTGCTGCCTCTTCAACCTTGGCCCCACATTGATTCCACCCCCATCTCTACGGGATCGGACCAAGCCAGCAGGTGGGGGGACGCCCCGACTTTGAACCCTGCAGAAACCGCGCGCGCGAGTCTCGAGAGCGCATTTTTCTGTACTGTCTGGCACGGAGAGGCCGCGGGGAGAGGCGCCGAGGGCGCCAGGAAGCTTTAATTGCTCAGTAGCTTACTTGCGTGGGCATTCAGGGGCTGAGCTGCGCTGCCTGGGAAGTTGCTGGGTCGGCCATCGTGGGATGCGCTGCTGCAGGCTTGCCTGGGCTGCGTTGTTTCGATGCTCGTACCATACCGTGTGCCGTTAGAGTCTTACTAGAGACCATGTCATGTCTGGGCAAGGCCCCCCTGGCGTTCCCTCAGCCGAGGGGGCCCTGAACAATACTAGCTATAACGTAGGGCAGCGGCCGGTTTCCCAGCCGATAGTGTACATCCCCCTAGGACTAGTTAATCCACAAGTGTTCGCCCAGACAGCGCCAGGCGCGTTTCTTCAGGTGCGTCCGTGAATGTCTGTGCCGTGGCATTCGTTCGTAGATTGTCAGCCGGTAAGAGAGCTGACGGCCTGGTTCTATGCAGGCGACAACTCCGGTTCGAGGCTTGCAACATGTTGTCCCAACGTTCCCTGTCGTCCAGTTGTTCCACGCGCCTGCCGGCACAGCGCCGGCCAATCCTTATCCGCAGTTTGTCCCTTTGTATCAGCCGGGCTCCCAGCAGTTCTTTGGCCCCCAGCCAGCCTTCGTGCCGCCCCAGCCGCAGCGGCCGGTGCAACCGAGACCGGCTATACCGCCTCGAGGCAGCAGCACGGGATGGCGGTCCGTCGTCCCACGTCCTAGCAGCCTACCAGGCCACCCTGGCTGCCCTCAAGGAGCGGCGAATCCGCAAGCCGGTGGTATCTCGGGTCCCTCCCACGGTCGTTCCAGCCCCGCCGGAAGTGTTCCGGCAGGAGGTGCTGCCGGCATACACTCCTCACGAGGTCCGGCCGCCGTCCCTCCCGGCCATCACCGTTGGAACGGTCCCAGCACCCGGGGCGTCTCCGACGAGCCCCTGCTGCGGCACGCCGCCACCCAGCCCCGGTCAGTGGCCGGCGGGCTGCAACGGTCCGACCTGGAACGCTGGTTGCCTCATTACCGGAAGTGGCAGCAGACCGAGCGGGACTTTGTCGGGGGTATGCGAGCCTGCAGCTGCTGTGGGGGGGTTGGCTTCGGAGGGCGACACACCACTTTGCATCACAAGATGGGCCAGTTTCGGTACCTAGACGGCGAAGCTCCGGTGGGGCTGCTGGCCAACCCCTCCTGGCGGATATCATGCAGCCTGGCCAGACATGGCGGACGGCCACTGGGGACAACTGCGGGCCTGTGTGGTGGGCCTGCCAAGCTTGCCGAACAAACATCAAGCGGCGGGAGATCCAAAAACAGGTGCAGCCTGAGATGTCCGGTGAGCAGGTCGGTGACATCCGGAAGCTGGTGTCCCTCCCTGCCGGCAGTATCCTGTACACCTCCGTCCTACGGTGCCCTGTACGCTTCACCTACAGGGCCCACGGGTTTGTTTGGGCCGAGCCAACCCACAAACTGCCCATCCTCAGCGGGCCACTGTTTGCCACCACCACAGGAGAAGAGCTGGAAGCAGACCCTGAGCAGGTCATTCAGGTGGGTTGGGAGGGGTAGCATCCCGGAATAGTCTCCATCATTGGTCTTGTTATATTAGGTCTCTCAGGATCAGAACATGCACGCACCAGCTGCTTTCCTCGGTACCCTATTTGAAACTAGCACCCTTAGTAACTATGAGATGGATGACTTCCTAGCAGAGGGCAGCGGTGCAGCTAATTTGTTGAGAGCATTGCCCGACTAGGCACACCCACATGATTCTTCATACTGACGGTGATCCTTTGGTTTTAATGCAGACCTTGGCGGAAGTGGTGGGGCGACAAATGGATGTCAATCCTTTGCTACATTCCTACAAGACCGTGCTGGAGCAGGAGTTTGGAGAAGAGGAGGGTGCTAGCAGCAGCGGCGTCAGCAGCAGTAGTTGCAGCCACAGCTGCAGCTGCGGGGGCAGTGGCAGGAGCAGCAGTATGGGTGAAGATGGCACAGGAGGTCTGCCAACCGGTGGTGTTCCGGTCGTCCCTAGCACTGCCGTTGAAGGGATCATTGGCCGGGCTCGCGAGAATGATCCCCGGGAACGGCCGGACACAGGTTTGGACGACGATTTGGCACCCCCTCCAGCTGGAGCAATGGGGGCGGCGGTGGAAGTGCCGGGGCTTGAGGAGCAGGAGGACTTGCGGGGCGGGAACAAACGGTACTATGCCGGGGAAGCACAGCTGCGGGAGGGCACTGTACAGCGGCTGGATTGCGACATCCAAGGGAATCTGGTCACTCCAAAAGGGCAGCCCAAACTCACCATCGAAAGCGGCCTGTTTGCAGTGCTGTTCGAGCGGGGGATGGCCTTCAATGCCGGTGCTATGTTCCTGGCGGATTACGTGTGCCAGCGTGTGGAGCAGCTGTGGTCCCCTTTCACGTTGTTGAAGGAGTATGTGCTGGTGATGTTCCAGGTGAGAAATCTGGGCTACGTAGCTGCACCAAGAAATGGGCTCTTCTAACTCTCTTCCGGCCATCCTTTTCATTGCCTGGTCATCTATATTCCCGAAACCCGAATAACAGTAACACCCCGCCGTTCAGATCAGACCAGCGGGTGATAGGCCAGTGCTGTACTTGCATACATAGGAGCTTATAAAGTAAGTAATCCGGCCTGAGTCCCGACCAAAATCCGGTCACTTCACCAGCCATACTCCGGTCCAACTTCAAAGTTCTGGCCATGTTGTAGTCATGCTTCGCCATCCACGACCCGTCATTGCTTGGTGATTCCGGTCATTGCCCGGGTGGTAAGTGTTGAATCTGCTTGTGTAAGGAAATCATTATAAATAGCAATTGTCATTCCAATCCATTCGCCCAGCTTGATTTCATTCGGGTTGCTATCATTGGCCGCGAAAACCCAGCCAAATTCTAGCCCATAGCAGTTATACTCCGGCCATGCTGTATACTTATAGCGGCCGCTTCTTTCAGCCGCAACCCACCAAGGCCAATGTTAGCCCACCTCAGCCAGGATCTCCCGGCCACAGGTTAAAAGCCATATTCATTGCCGGTGGTTACTAAATTTAATGTTTGTTACTCTGTGTTGCAGGTGTACATGTGCTGCAACATGATCTCCAAGGTCCATGAGAGTGTGCTGGAAAAGGCCTATCAGCGTGCCAAGGACATCAACCCAGGCAGCTCTGATGGTGATGTCTTCCTGGAGCTCCTGAAAACCCTTGTGCCAGCTTCCCTCCCCGGGTCTCCAGCCTTCCACCGAGGGGAGCTGCAGAAGCTCCACACTATGTGTGACACTAAGGGCCGGCCGCACTTCCTCCTGATATTGACCGCTGACGAGCTCAGTAGCTGCCGGTGGCAGTGTGTTGACGACCTGGAGGAGTTTTACGGCAAGTACTTCATGGACGGTGGTACATGGCATGACATCCCTATTGAGTGCGCCGCTCTTTTTCATGCCCGGCTGACCAATTTCCTCAAGGAACACATTTTCGTGAAAGAGAACGGCCTGCTGGGCAAGGTGAAGCACTGGCTCATCCGCTATGAGGTCCAGGGCAGGGGGTCCTTGCACGCCCACATCCTGTTGTGGATGGAGTCGGAGGCTGAGGCGGACCGAGTGGCGTCTGAATTCACTGCCTCCATGCCGTGCGTGTACAGGGAGGAAGTCGGCCCTGGCGGTGTTCCCATGCTGCGCCCCGTGATCCCTGACCCTGAGGACGACAGCATGGTCAGCCGGTTGTGCAAGATGGTGATGACCAAGCAGCGCCACACCTGCAGCGCCGCCAAGCCGTACGGTTGTGCGGCCAAGGGGCATGCCCGGTGCGAGAAGTTCTTCCCGTTCCCGGCCTGCAAGGAGGGCACCATCTTCAACCCCGATACCAACCGGTTCGAGTACTTCCGGATGTGTGAGTGGGACAAGAACATCGTGCCCTACCACCCAGCCGTGCGGCTGCTGTGGAACGGCCACATGAACCTGCAGCGGATCACCGACAGCGCATGGAGCTTCTATGTGCTGAAGTACACCACCAAGTGCGAGCCAACGGGCCACCTCAGCTTAGACCCGGAGGTGACTGCTGCCCTGGGGTTGCAGGACCTGTCGCCTCACCAAGCTCAGCTGGCAGCTGCAGGGGTGCTGTCCAACCCCCTTGAGCGTGGCTGAGGCCTTCCTCATCCTGGCCAAGATCCCCATCATCAGCTCCAGTGTAGACGTGACGTACATCGACACCAAGCCGCCAGAACAGCGAACGCGCCGGCTGTATAATGGCTACATCACCACGCCGCCGGTGGACACGTACTGCGTCCAGCCGGAGGAGTGCTTGGACCTCAAGTCACAAGGAGTACTTCGAGGCGTACGAAGTCCGGCCGCCAAAGAACAAGGCAGTGCCCAAGGGGGCTAGCTGAGTCCAAGGAGTTCATGGTGGACAACCTGGGGAACCGGGTGTACAAGCTGAAGGAGAGCCGGGTCATCAGGACCAGCGACCCCCACCCTGCCAGCCAGTCCGGTGCCTTCTTCTACGAGATGCTGCTCAACCACCGGCCCTTCACGGATGAGGCGGAGATCCTGCCGAAGGACGGCAACTACTTTGCAGGTAAGAGGGTGCCCAGATCCATCTCGCTTGAGGGTGGAATGTTGTTAGGTAGGTGATGCAGACTATGGAGATTTTTGTGATTACAAGCAGCTGAACTGTAACGGGCAGGGCTGAAATGTAGGTGCGTAACCGCTTAGTGCTTGAATGTTGGCAGCCTGCTTGCAGTGTATGGAGCGGCACACATCCCAACTGACATCGCACTCTTTTACTATTGCAACAAGCACGAATACCGGTCCTAGCTGGTCTGCTGTAAAGGAGGCCCAGCCCACGTCGACCATTGTCGGAGCCAGCATCGGTTGATATAAGCCATGGTCCGTGTCTGCCTTGCCACCCTTGTAGTTTCTGCCTTCCTTCCCTTTCTTAACATCCTGAGTCATGCGTGCTTTGCAGAGTGCCTTCGGCAGGGGGTGATCGGCAGCTACGCAGACGTACAGGCAGCTGTGGAGGGTTACAGCAAATTCCACATGTATCAGAAGGCCATGCTGGAGCAGATGGGAGCGGCTGTTGAGGCAGCACACCACGATGTCCGGGCGCTCGCGATCGCCATCGCTGACGAGGACGCAACCATGCCAGTGGAGGATTTGGAGCAACAGCCGCTGGAGGTGCAGGCAGCTTACCAGCGCATCTGTGACATCATGTATGACGACCCAGAGGGCATGGAGCTCGATGACGACGATTTCCCCATGCCAGCTACGTTCGGCCCTCCCGGTGGGCTGCCGGACTTCAGCGACGCCGACGGTCAGGGTCCGGACCGGGTGCCGTTCTCAGACATGGCCGATGAGCAGCAGGCAGCCATCAACGGCATCAAGCAGCTCGCCGCCGACCGGCCGGTGCGCACAGGGGAACGCGTGCCGCCCATCATCGCCGCCTTATCCGGTGGCCCGGGAACAGGGAAGACCACCATGGTGCTGGAGTTGGTGCCTCAGCTCATGGAAATGGGCCTGAAAGTGCTGGTGGTGGCCACCACCGCCGCCGCCGTCCAGCGCCTCCGGGGTTTGGGCAACGACACCATCGACTCCGTCATGATGCTGCGACCGGGGGTGCCGCTGCAGTCTCTGCCCCCCAACAGCCGGCAGCGCCGTCTGCTAGAGCAGGCGGACGTCATCATCTGCGACGAGATGTCCATGCTCACCTCCGCCAAGCTGATGTTTGCCAAGTACCGTTTGTCCACTTGCACACCGGTTGGGTCCCGGGCCAAGCTGCTGGTGCTGGTTGGGGACCACACCCAGCTGCCGCCGGTCTGCAGACATACCTTGGGGGACGAGGAGGTGGTCTGCAGCCTGTGCCACATCATGCACACCCCGGACTGGTCCCTCGCCCACGCCTTCCACCTCCGGAAGGTGCACCGCCAAGCCGGGGATCTGCCGTTCCTGGAGCTGCTCAACGACATGCGGTATGAGCGGCCCACACAGCAGCGTGTGGATGACGTCCTTGGGGGAGCCTACCGGGCACTGGAGCAGTACCTTGAGCTGCTGCAACAGGACACCACCACCGTCTGCAGCCACTTGGTGGACGTGCGGCAGCACAACCTTGAGTACATCCTCTGGGCTGAGCAGAAGGGGTTGCTTCAAGGGCCTGTCCTGCCCACCGGCTTGCCCACCAACGCCGGGGATGTGCCGGAGTTGCACAAATGGCTGATGGATCGCCGCCACGACACGCTGCCGTTCGTGGCTGTGGGGGCCAGGCTGCTGTTCACTGAGAACGTGGACAAGGCCAGAGGCATGGTGAACAGCGGCACCGGAGTGGTCACCGACCTTGTCACCGACGACAGCGGCACCGTCACCGTCATCAAGGTCCGGGTGGATTCCACCGGCAAGGTGGAGACCGTCCGTCGGGGCGCTCACGCTGGGACCACCTACCGGATGTACTTCAAAGGGACGGAGTACTACAAGCGGGTGTTCCCACTGCAGTTGGCCTATGCCACCACGGCTCACAGGTGCCAAGGCATGACGCTGCATGGGCATGTCATCATGCACATCCGGTCGGCTTTTGCAGCCGGGATCACCTATGTTATGCTCAGCCGGGTGCCTTCCAGGGACCGGCTGATCATCCTTGGTGGCCTGAAGGCTGAGGAAATCGTGCCTGTGCCCCTCCGGCCTCAGGTGTAGGCAGCCGGCTGGTGGCCGGGGGTTGTACCATATTTGTACATTACACCATTTGTTGTCATGGGAATGGGATTTGGTTAATCAGCTTTGCCTGCACATACTGTACTATGTATCGATGGTTGCTAGGCATCCCTTCAGCCTTCTACAAACACTGTGGACTGCTCAATGGTTTCATGACATTTTGGTGGATAGAGTCAGGGGACGTACATTATACATGAGGACGTACATTATACATCGCCTATACGCCTATAGATAACATTATACATCGCTCTGCTTGGCGGTGACATGTCTTTTTTAGGCATGTTACCGCCGAGCCTGTAAAGTGAACTAGTAGGGAGTTTAGAACTCGGTGAAGGCAGCTGGATCCCGTGTGTGCGTCCCTGTCTCGTCCAGGGGGCATGCGCGCCAGTTGCAGCGCACAGCTGGTCACTGAGCCATGCAACCGGGTCAAACGACCTCGCAACGTGCACAGCAAGAGGCATGGGCCTGTTGAGCACTTGCGATTGCTTAAGACGGGGTCCGAACGCCTCAGCTTCGTGAACTGCAGAACTTTCGGCAGTGACGATGCTTCGGTACAGAGCAAGCTATCCTCTTACGTCATGCAGCTGTCTCGCCTTGGCGTTGGAGCCTGTGGTGTTGCTGAAAGCAGGATACCGGGTAGTGGATGTCGTAATGTTACGAAGGACTGGCAGTTGATATGGTCCGGGCTGCCAGAGGGTCAGCCACGGCAACATGGGGTGGGCCTGTTTCTTAACTCGAAGTGGTCCCGTTGCCTAATCGACTGGTCTGCTGTCAGTGAGCGAATCCTGGTAGTCCGTGTGAGAATCAGCAGTGGGATAAACGCCTCAATCGTGGTAGCATATTCGCCGACTGATACCGAGTCCACCCCTGAGGAGGTCAAGGAAGCTTTCTACCTGCAGTTGGAAGCTATCTTGGCAGCGCTGCCTTCCAGGGACATGCTAGTCCTTCTGGGTGACTTCAACGCCCAGGTTGGCACTGATCCAGAACCGTATGGGGGTGTTATGGGGCCTCATGGCTTTGGGAAGCAGCAGCCTTCAGGGAATGGTGAGCGACTCTTGCAGCTGGCTGGTGCCTTGAACCTTCGCTTAGCCAACACCTTCTTCAAGCACAGCAATTACCGGACTGCTACTCACAAGATGGTTAATAGAAACAAGCAGGATGTGCTCAGGGTCATCGATTACATAGCTGTCTCCAAGCGGTTCATGTCAAGTGTGACAGACTGCAGGGTCTTTCGCAGCTTTGATACAGGTGGCTCTGATCATAGAATGCTGGTGCTTACGATGCGCCTCCGCTTGTCAGTGGCCAAGCAGCACAGTGCGAAGGGACAGCCAGCACGGCCCTATGACTGCAGCCGGCTGCAAGAATCTGCAGCAACTCAGCAGTGCTTTGAGCTGGCAATGTCTAACCAGTTCAGCCGTCTGGTAGGGGCTCAGTTGCAGAGCGCACAAGACGAATGGACACAGCTAACAGCGGCAGCCAGCCAAGCAGCCCATAAGGCTGGTCTAAACCTCAAGCCTCAGCAGCGGCGCCGAGATTTCGCTATATCCGATGCGACCTTGCAGAAGATTGAGCGGAAACATGCAGCACATGCAGCGGTGCTGTCCTCTCCTAATGATGCTACCAGGGCAGATTACAGGGAGGCCAATAATGCTGCTAGGCGAGCGGTTAAGAAGGATCAGGAGCGGTACTTCAAGCAGCAAGCGCTGTTTGCGGAACATGCTCTAAAAGCTGGTAATCTAGCCGTGTTCCACAAGCATGTCCAGCGGATCTTCAAGGAGCAGCAGGGCAGTAGCTCTGCTGCTCCTACAGCTGTGCTAGGGGGTGCTGATGGCAAGCAGCTGTTCCAAAGCAGGGAGGAGGTGGTGAAGTGCTTTGCTGAGCACTTTGCTGATGTCCTCAACTGCCCTGCCAAGCTCGACCAGCAAATGCAGCAGACCATTGAGGAGTTAGTGCAGAAGATGGAGGCAGGGCAAGGTGCAAACCAGCAGAGTGAAGCAGCAGCTCAGCCACCTACTGTGCAGGAGGTTGAAGAAGCTGTCTTTGCCTGTCGTAATGGGGCAGCTCCTGGGGTTGATGGTATCGCAGCGCCTATGCTAAAGCTCAGTGGGACCATGCTGAAATGGTTGCACAGGGTCATTGTGGCGGTGTGGGAGTCAGGGAAAGCGCCAGTGGAGTGGAAACGTGCACTGTTGGTGGCACTGTATAAAGGCAAAGGAGAGCGCAAAGTGAGAGATAGCTATAGGGGGATAAGCTTGCTAAGTATACCGGGGAAGGTGTATGTCTTGGTCATTTTGGCTAAGATCAGTTCTCATATCGATGCACAACTGCTTGATAACCAGTCTGCTTTTAGGAAGGGGAGGGGCCTCACTGATGCTCTGTTCACCATACGCCAGGTCATCTCTAAGTCTGTAGCATTCGATCAGCCTCTATTCATGGCTTTTGTGGATTTGCGTAAGGCATATGATTCTGTACCGCGAGACACGCTATGGCGCATCCTGCATGTGTACGGGGTACACACAAAGCTGATAGAGTTGCTGATGGACTTGCATACTGGCACACAGGCTGCTGTTAGGATGGGTGGTGTGGTGTCTGAGTGGTTTGATGTGCATGGCGGGGTGCGGCAGGGATGTGTCATTGCTCCCTTGCTGTTCAACATCTACATGGACTTTGTGGTTCGGCAGGCAATGGCTCAGATGCCGGAGGGATGTGGGGTGAAGCTAGCCTATCATGCAGATGGGAAACTTGAGCGTGATGGGTGTGGTAGTGGTGGGTGTGTGGAGCTGTTGTCTGTTCTGCTGTATGCAGATGATATGGTGTTGCTAAGTCCCAGCAGGGAGGAGTTGGTGGTCATGCTGCAGGTGATGGACAAGGTTGCTGCTAGTCTTGGGTTGCGCATCAATGCAAGCAAGACTGAGATCCTGTCCATTGACAAGGATTGGAAGGAGGGGGATGTGCCAGTGCAGCAAGGACCAGAGGTGGTTATCAGTGAGGGTGTGGTAAAAGAGGTGTCACAGTTCAAGTACTTGGGAAGTGTGCTTGTGACTGATGGCAGGTTGGATGTGGAGTTGAATATCAGGAGGGGTAAGGCTGTGGGGAGGTTTAAGCAGTTTGAAAAGATGTGGGGTACCAAGCATCTGTCATTGGCTACGAAGGTGAAGTGTTACAAGGCATATGTGTTGCCAATTCTGCTGTTCGGGAGTGAGTGTTGGTCCCTGACCAAAGTGCAATCGCAAAAGCTTGAGCGGGTGCACTCTAGCTGCCTTAGGAGCATCCTGGGGGTCAGGCTGTCAGATCGGCACACCAATGAGCATATCAGGAAATCATGTGGGGTAGCCACCTTGTCAGCATACATCACAGCAAATAGGCTGAGGTGGCTGGGGCATGTGGGCCGCATGGAGGAGGGCAGGTTGCCGCATATTGCGTTGTTCTCTTCATTACATGGTGACATGACGAGGCCAGTGGGTAGGCCTCGCCATACCTGGGAGAAATGCGTGTGTGCAGATCTGAAGGTGCTTGGTCAAGATGAGGGGAGCTGGGAGGCTTCATGTCAGATTAAGAGTGCTTGGAGGAAGAGGTTGTGGGATCTTACGCACCCTTGGGAAAGCCAACGGTTAGTGAGGTGTAGAAGGCGCACTAAGCAAGCTATTGATAAGCATGTGGAGCGCTATGTGGTGCCTTTCAGTGGCTGGGAGGATGGTGGTTCACCAGTACCTTGGTGGTGGGAGCCACCTCCAGCCCCTACTAGGGTGGTGCTTGATCCTGCTGCCTCCCCGCCACCCATGTGTGATGGAAGTGGAGCAGGTTTTGGGTTTTAGTGGTGGTGTTTGCTTCCCCTTGGTGTGCACGCCGTTGCATCTAGCCTCAGCTTGTGTGTGGCAAATCCACCATCGGTTGTGTGGCTTCGTGATTGTGATCAGGAGCCTTGTGTTTGTGGCCTAGGTTTGTTTGGCCATTGGCATTGCTGGTCTTGCGTTTTGATTGATTGATTGATTGAGTCAGGGGTGTGTTTGGCGTGTACTTAGATCACTATGTCCCAATAGGCTGCCTAGCGGCAGGGTGGCTGAGTGAAAGAGGTTGCTTGTGATAAGTGTTGTGGGGCCCAAATGCTGCTCGGTTATGGCTTTGGCAAGAGCAACCGTCACTGGGTACATTGGCCGTCCGGCCTATGATGGGTACATGCTGCTTCTCAGTGGGAAGAGAGAGAGAGAGAGAGAGCTACGCAAGGAGGGGCGTGAGGTGCTCTCCCACGTAAGATTAAGGGAGGGGCCCATTGGTGTAAGGATTACACTGGGCCAGCCTACCATAGGATAGTGGGAACCTTGTGGCCAGCACCGCACCGTTCCTGGCCCCCGTCTTCGAGGGGACCGGGGCAGGGGGAGGGGGGTTAGGGGGATGGGGAGTGGCCTACCAATGTCCTAGTTGTCAGCCTGACAGCCTCTTAGCACCTAGGACCTCTAGAAGCCCGGCGCCAGGCGCGCCTCAACATGAAGACTTGATGCACTGACGGACTGGCTCTCGTCTTGCTTACAGGTGACGCTGGTGTATCATGGGGGGATATAGGGGGTTCTGCTGTGTAGCATTAGCCTTGCTTGTTTTGTCCGTTTGTAAAGATCTGCTTTCAGCCAGCTCGTACATACACCTAGCGGGGCCAACGGTTTTACGCACGATAGCACCTCAGGTAATGTGTTCGATTTAACGCAGCTCTTCTCCCAGACGCAATATCGCATCACGCATGTGTTAACCCAGCGGAGTAACTACCAGGGGTTTTAGAGGCACACTTCTGACTATGTTCCCAAGCATTAGCAAGTGACGAAGGTGACAACGGGTGACACCGGTAGGACGCCAGAATGCGACTCTCAGACGCTGCAGACCACATGGAGCCCCGTACATACGGAGAGACATTTATGCATGTAGGGTGTATCTATGCCATGGGTGCGAGTGCTGAATACAGGCCTGTCTGTGTGCACATCGGCGTGTCAGTGCCTTTGCCTCCACGTTAGGCGGCAATGGAAACTCCGCACAGCATACGCTACGTGCCACTTATGTGACTCGCCACAGTACTTAATTACCGTTCTATTGTCAGGACATCGAGCAATGGTGACACCGGTGCCGAACAGTGCCGGCCAGTGCCGACTGAGATGAAGATCGTGGCCTATAAAGCATCCCAGGCTGCGCTTAGGGCGTCTATGTAAGCGCCTAAGTCGGTACCACAAGCTCATCGCTTTGTGGAGGGGCAGCGGGTGCGGAAGGAGCGCACGCTGCGATGGACACTCGCTTCCGACCGGTTTTCCCGAAATAACTCTTGCCAGCAAGCATCTCTGTGCCTATCATTCTGCAGGCGTGTCTTTTATTAAGCAATGGACATTTTGTCCGATGTGTAAATGCATGTTGGCTGTCTTTTGGGCACAAGTGCCTGTGGGCGAGACTGGGCGGACTGGCGAAATACCTCTGGCCAGCAACCATCTCTGTCCCTAGCATTCTGCAGGCATACCTTTGATGTGATTCCTGGCGGAATGGTCAGATGTGCAAGAGGCTTTTCTCTGTCTCTACGCAAGTTCCTGCCGGCGACCACGGGCCGGACTGGGCAGAATAACTCCTGCCAGCAAGCAGCTCTGTCCCTAGCATTCTGCATGCATGTCTTGTCTGTGTTTACTGACACAATGGTCAGACGTGCAATAGGCGTATCGCTCAATTTAGGCAAGTGCTTGCGGCCGACCATGGTCATGGCAGCATGGGACGGACTGGCAGGGCTACATACCAGTGCTTGCCCTAGCAGTCCGCAAGCATGTACTTCATCGATTTCACGACATCAATCTCAGAGTGCAGCAGGGGGGCTTTACACTGTCTATGCGACAATTGCCCTGCAGAGGACCAGCGGTCAGGCCTAGCTAGGGCCGGGGCCCCTGAGTTAGTGAACTATTGGGGAAACAAATGACATGCACCTGCATAAACCTAAAAACAATGGCGTTAAGAACGGAGCTACAATTGGTTGCTTTGTCTGTAACAACTGTCCGTGACTAGAATCCTCTATCTTAGTTCTTTGTAATGGAGTGTCTGCCCCCGCAGAGAGGATGCCAAGGCCTGGCAAGGGCCTCCTGCAGCGACAGGCTGCCTGGGCTTCACGACAGACCGCCAAGTCGCAGGTAACCCATAGTATAATAGCCTCGCTCAGGCCATGTCAGATACGTCCTGATGCCAATCCCACCTAACCGTCTGCTCGCTATCGTTTGTGGACAGGCACCGAGAGGCATCGGGAATGTCGGCAACTCCTGCTTCCTTAGCAGCCTATTCCAATGCCTGGCAGCGGCGCCCAAGATTGCAGCCGCGTGCACTGATTCTCTGCATCAGCGTCGCTGCGAGCAGCCAAACCGCAGCGAGTGTTTGGGTTGCAGTTGTGAAGACGCCATCAGCAACCTCCAGTCGGCTGCCGGAGGGAAAATGTCAGCCTATGCCTAACAGCATTGCATAGGGCGCTAACTGCAAAAAGAACGACACGGCCTCACAGCTGCGCAGTGATGGCAGTGAATTCTATGGTGCTGAAAACAGCAACCAGACGCAGCGCCTTTAACACTCACTACTGTTGCAGCTATCCCGTTAGCAATACCTGCAAACTGCTGTCGCAATTCCGCTCTAACAGACGAATTGCTGCTGCGAAACTGCAGGACTGGTCACATGCCTACCGTCACGCTATAATGACAAACGTGTCCGCAAGTGGACTGACAGGAGCTTCGCCATCCTCGACCCAGACACCTTGGGCATGAAGAAGGCTGATCGGCCAGACCCCAGCTCCTCAGGAACCCTGCTGTGGTCGGGCCCCATCACGGCTGCTGCACATTGCACGTGTTCTTTTCCTAACAAACACAAGCCTGCCTGAGGGAGCCTGGAGGGACGGGCCTACTGCCCATGGCATCAGCTTGCGCGTGGGCCGTAATGCCGCCACAGGGGCTCTGGAGCTCTCCAGTGTTATGCCGGCGTAACTGCGCCATCCTGGCAGCATTGACATTCGGCTAGTGATATAAAGCATGCCACAAAGGAATGCTGAAGGACATGCAGTCCAGGGAGGGTGGTTTGTCGATCTAAAAGCAATACACGTTATCACTTGCTATTCTGAAAGTATGAAAGTACAACATGTTCAATGTTCTAGGGCAGGGAATGGGAGGCACATTCAGGTTCATCAGAGGGTGTTTGCTTTGGGGAACGGTACACCAACATCACAGGTGTGCAAGGCTGCAGCCGGTGGTGTGTATGGGTGGTAGCAACATAGCATTGTTTGGGTTGGCAGTTTACATATAAATAGCACTGTACACTGTGGCATCCGCCAATTTCAAGTTGGCGGCAGTAGCAGCAGCAGGAATTGTACTCCTGAATGGCTTATGGGCGCATGGAAACACTTCAAAGCCAGGGTTTGGGCAGGTTGGGTATTCATTGAGCCAACCACTCAGCACATCCCATGCATGTGATATAGATTACTGGGGGTCCCATGCATGACAAACATCAAGTTCTCCAACGTATTGTGTGAGGTAGGGTGCAAGATGCAGTACTGCTGCTTTGTGGCTGCACATTACAGCATGATGGTAGAGCATGCAGTAAGATTGCTACAGGGTTTAGGTTCTTATCATCTGCCGAGGTGACAACATGAGAGGCAACATGGCAGAATAGGCAATTTCAATAGTTTAGTTTGGGGCACCCTGCCAGTGAGGCAAGGCGTGTGTTATGTAAATCGTACGCACTTCAATGGGTATGTTTGGGGTGTGCATTGTCATCCACAGTTGCCGTGAGTGATGGGCACTGCGTTTTAATGTATGTGGGTTGTTGCTGCAAGAAACCCATGTGTTTTAGGGACAAAGCATGCAAACATGTAGTAAAGGGAGCTAGGATAAACAGAGCAGGGGGCGGGACTAAGCAATACACGCATGGCCTGTCAGTCCCATGCTGTTGTGGGCGAAATGAGGAGTGATAGACAGCACATGGTGTAATGGGCTGGCAAGATCAGACTCATGGCAGTTGACTTGTAGCCAAGTAACGGGTGCATGAGAAGCAGTATTGTGGGAGCTTTCGGCAACCATGTTCTGGGAGAGGTCGTACATACAAAGTGATGCTGATGTTATGACACAAATATTACAATCAGTTGCGTCGACGTGTGTGCATGAATGTGCCCCCGTTTAAGGCATGTGCACATGTTTGGAGGCCATGTAACAAGTGTGGCGGCGTAGTTTAACATACTTGATGGGGGCAAGTGGTCAAAGGGACCGTGTGATGTGGCTTCCTTGCTGTCAATCACCCTCGGGGAAGAAGACAGCAACAATCTCTGCAGGGACATATTCGTATCCAAAAACGGCCTCAGCATAAACAGAGAACAGGATACAGATTAAAGGCACACCGCGGTTTTGGGCTGTCAGTGCAGTGGTCTCTCAAACTGTAAGCAATCTATGGTTGTTCGTACCTAGGGCTGGTCCCAGACCAGCAAGCATTCACACATACATAGTGGTCCACAGCGCCCCAACTCCCGCACAGCCCCATGACGCATGAAAACTAGCAGTAAGAACGGCTACTCCAATTGGTTACCAACTCGCAATGCATTACAAGCCTAGTTTTAGCCATATATAACGAACTTTAGGCCCTATTAATAAGGTTTTGAGGCCTTTGTTAGGCAGATTCCTGTCTGTAGGGCCAATTGGGGTGATCAAATCTGACAAGAGGCACGCTGGCAAGGCTGCAGAAACCAAGACCAGTGTCAATTCGGCACCCTTCATTGTGGCAAAAGTATCATCGCCACCTCGGCTATGATGCCACACCTTACATTTTTGTTTGTTTGTTTGTTATGAAGTCTCGTTGAAGTCTTCAAGATGAATACCTGGTTGGTATCCATTTACTTGGCGGTATGGAACCCATTGTGTTTTGGATCCATCCGATGGTGTGTTTGGTCGGTTCGACCTTGCAGCCCTTTGCGGTTGCCACACCTTAAAATTTGTTATGTTATGTTATGACTGCTGACCTCCAGAGCACCCCCCCAAGAGATCTCCTTGGAGGTCAGTCTTAGTGACAACCCAGTTGGGGTGATCAGGTCTTCCAACAAGCAAATGGCTGATGATGTCTGTGAAGGACAAGATGCTGCCGTGGCAGACTTCTGGGCAGACTTGCACCCCCTTCCTCCCCTGTCACTGCTGACCAACTCACAGCTCCTCTATAGTCAACCTAAATACCCTGACATCCCTTCCCAAATGATCTTTGAATGCTCAGCCAAACGCTCACCCAACTCAATTACCAATTACCAAATGACCCCGTCAACGCGGGGCGCCGGTGGGGGCAGCACCACCCACAAGGAGCCAACTTAGGCTCCAACGGCATACTCAAGTTCCTGTCCAAAACTCACACAACGGCTGCCACCAGCCCACCCTAAATCCCTTGCTAGCCAATGTATGTCAGGCCAGCCCATTTCGACTTGCCATGTGCTGACCAGTTGACCCAGTCAACAGCAAGCCAAGCAGTTTAGGGCCACTCAATAGGGCCACTCAATAGGGTCCATTGCACAACTGCCACTTCATGCAATCAGCAACATCAGCAAGGGCATGTCTTACTCCTTGAGCCCCACCTTCAAGGAGGCAATTTCAGCTTAATGGCACACAGTTCCTGTCGGCCAACAGTCGCACACTGGCTGCGACCAGACCCCCCTTGATCCCTTACTAGCCAATGAATTCTGTCCGGCCAGCCCAGTTCAACTCACCAACTACATCAGCTACTGACGCTCTATCTCCTCATGAGCGTAAATAGAGCAGACACTGGCAACCAACTGCATACGGAATCATAGGGCACAAACACAATTATGCCACTTCCCCCTTCAACGGATGCGTGACAGCCTTGCTTGATTAATGGGAATGAAGAGAAGAGGTAGCCTGGCATGCATTTTGGGTGAAAAGTTGTCGTGCGAATAGGGGAAGCCTTGGCGCCTGTGATTTGCTTGATTCATACAATGGTCTAAGGGTGTTTCACGCCGACACCATTGTATGAATCAAGCAAGTCAGGGACAGTCACCAACATGCACACACTCAAAAAGACAGGTCAGCGCTGAATTCCACATGTGTAACCCATTTTGAATGTCTAAGATGCAGTCAAGTTTGACCACTGGCTAGATCTGATGACCAATCACCCCAAGCACCCTGCCATGGCTGACCTCAAGAAAATCCCCTAAAAATGATCCTTCTGGATAGATGCTATTGAGGTCAGCAATGACAGTCTAGTTTGGGTGATGAGATCTGCCTCTCGCTCCTGCAGCTCAAGAGGTATGCGGGATAATGGCTTTACAAATCCATGTTTGTGGTTTGCCGGCTCCTCACTGGTACCACTCAAAAGGCTCCTCATTGGTACCACTCAAAAGAAAGCACACCCATCACAACCATTACAGCACACATGGCACAGAGCCTTGCACATAAATAAGTGGACCCTGGCTCCCCCAAAAGCATAAGCTATTGCCCATCTCCTTTTGGGCTAGTTGGTAATCTGGTACATCTCCCACTGCAAGTTGGGTGAGCAAGCACTGACCAAGCACTGACCAAGCACATGCGTCGCTGTAACCTATGCACACAATTGTGCCATTCCCCCCCTCAACTTGTACCGCACGCTTGGCCTTGGCCCTGGCAGCCTTGGCGCGCATATTTAGCAAACTTAACCACGCCAACTTGACTGTCACTGCTTACCTCCAAAGAAGTGTGCTTCGGGGGTCAGCAGTCACAGTCGAGTTGGCGTGATTCTGTCTGCCATGAAGCACACCAAGCAAGGCTGCCAGGGCCAAGGCCAAGTCTTGGCACCCTTTGCAGCAGACTTGATCACCTATTGATACACAGGTGCGTGGAGCCTCATTGTTACCTGCTGCCATGACTACTGCCAGCTGACATCATCATCAGCAGCAGCAAGGGCATGTCCCACTCCAAAAGGTGCACTTCGCCCCCTGCAGCTGCCACTGCTGCTGCCGGTCATATTTGTGGACATTGCGACAGGGACAGCAGCTGCAGCATACTAGGAGTCATACCCCAGTACTTACTCCTCCTGTGCGGTCGTAGAATACTTGCAGCTCGCACGGACTGGATACCGAGTCCATGAGTCGTTGAGGCAGCGCTGGCCCTGCTTTTGTTGCTGCTGCTGCCATCCTGCTGTCCTAGCAGCGGGTGGTGGTGCCAGTAGCTGGCACTGGAGGTAGCAACAGCTGCTGTTTGCTTGCTGGCTCCTGTTGACACAGCAAGGACTGCTTCACAGGTGACAGCTTTGCCAAGCTGCTGCTGCTATGGCTCTGGAAAGCTGCTGCTGCTGCTGCTCCCGAGAGTGCTGCTACCACTCCTGTGCCCACCCTGTACCTGCTGGTCGTTATGGCAGCAACAGCAGAAGTCGGGTCCATTGCTGGGCCCACTAACCCCTGCTGCTGGAACACATCCATGGCTGCTGCCCCTCTGACATTGTTGCTACTGTCTCTGACCTGGCTGCTACTATCTATGACATTGCTGCTGCTGCTGCTGCCTCTGTCACGGCTGCTACTGCTGCTGCTAGCAGGGCTTGATGCGTGCAATCTCTGTCTTGCACCGGCCACATCTGTGAACCAAGTCCTTGTCACAGTCCAGGCAGAAGGGGAGCCAGAACAAGGGGCAGCAGAGCCAGCACATGCCAAAGCAGGCTAGGTAGGCGCAGCAGCCGGACTCCCTGCGGACCCAGGTCGGGCCTGTGGCTCCGCAGCTAGGGCATAAGTGCAGTTTCGGGGCGTGGCTTAGGCGGGTTATAAGGGCACCCTCTGGGGCGTGGAGGTGGACGTGGGTGGTTTGGGAGTGGGGTCCAGGGGGGCCTGGAGCTGGTGGTGCAGGGTAGCCCGGCTGTGGAGCGGCGTATCCGGGAGGAGGTTGAACTGGGAAACCTGTGCGGATGCACGAAATGATGAAGTCAGCAAAATCAAGCACGTGCCGCTGAGCGACTACAAACCCCAGGGGACTTGAAGGATCCTAATGACCGGGCCAAGATCGAGGACGTCGTTGGACATAAAACAAGCAAGCTGAAAGTTGTGCAGCTACGACCGGGGACTGCTATCATCTGTAGTCCACAGATCGCAACTGCAGGACGCTGCGGGTAGATGGTTGCTCACCAGTAGCTGGGCCAGGAGGTATGTACCCATGCGGTGGCGCCATGGCTGGTGGATGTCCTAAGAACCCTTGTGATCCTGGATACATGCCTGGTGCTGGTCCACCCGGTGCTGGAGGAGCGCTGGGAGCTACGGGGTCAGGGTACATGTTCCCCCCCATTAACGGCTGCTGCAAGTTGTTGCCTGCTCCCATGCTGACTCTGCTTTTAGACCCCAACAAGATGAAGCGAAAGTAAGCTTAACAAATTTACACTTCTGCTTCGAGGCAAAAACCCTCACAAGCAATGGCACGCAGGGTTGCGCGAAATTACAAATGATCCGCACAGAGTAGGCTTGTACATTAAAGCATGTTGCCTTTGTGAGAGGGTATATGGGATCTTCAAGCTGGTAGGCCTGCTGCAGCCGGGCACCGTTCCCCCCGGAACCGTTCCCCCCCCCCCCCCCCCCCCGACCCACTCCAGGCACTTCGCTTGGAACGGTAGTAACCCAGCTTGAAGTGGGAAGTGTGAGCAGCTGCTCTGCTTGGATATGCCGACGACTGCCACACACCATTGCATTTTCCCTCCAAAGCTGAACATCCGGGATAAAGCAGTCAAGTGACGTCCTCTCACTTTTTACATTTGCATGCATACAACAGTTCTGAGCTGAGCACTTGCACTTGATACTGGTGCAATCGACTTCATAGTGGTAATACGGGATGCAAATGACGAGCGACCATCTTCCTGTAATTCCTCACAGCGCCATTGAATCCTACCACATCTGATTGTCTGAAGCTGGCAGACAAAGGCCATTTGCCTGCAGTTAGTTAGAAGAGCTTTACCACCTTTACGCTGCCCTTATAGCCATCCGTTCCCGCATTCGTGCCAGCAGTGCACCAGGAACGGCTACGCCATCGGTAGTCGTCTGCCTGTCCTGTTGTGACAGCGGACCGTTGGAAGCATGCAGCCAACTCAGGACGCAGAGCATGCGCAAGCAGATGCAAACAGACCGTAAGTATGTTTGCAGTATTAGACCTCAATAATCGTATGTTCATCCTGGTCAGTCAAGATCGCTCCACCCCAGTTGTGCCCTCCGAGTCAAATTTGCATTTTGCAGTTCGATCACGCCACTAGAACCCTCCTGCAGGCTCATCATGGCCACTTTTCGACATGCACGTTTTGCCCTAACAACCACTGAGGCAACTTGTCACATGCACATGTAATGATACTCCAGGCATGGGGAGCGGATACACCATGCCTGGTCGCTCTCATTCAGTCCAGCAAAGTGCAAGCCATTTCCTGCTTAGAAAGCTTTCAAATGGTGAAGTTTTGCATACCTTGTTTGTTCCATGAGTGATAATCTGATAGACATGGCACATTGACTCCTGTTAGCCCCGAGCGGCTTCTCACGTGTCCTCTATCGCACTATCTTCGAGATTTCAACGAGGACAAAACAGTAGCCACAGCTTTTCTGGCGTCATACTGACTACTCACACCCTCGCATACCCTCTCCCCTTACCCTCCTCTCTTGCCACAGATGGCCAGACCTCCCTCCCGAAATGGTCAACACCATTTTTGCCCTCGTCCTCTACAAGCGTGACGTGGGGCGTCTCGTATGTCGTGCTTGGGATGTCGCAATACGTGATGCCGTCACTCGTCTGCGGTTACCTGCCTCTCATCTAGCTGCAGTACAGCGGTACCCTGCCGTCACCTGGTTACACCTCATGGCACCGGTGCAGGCTGAAGCACAGCAGCAGCAGCAACAGCAGATCAGACGGTTGCAGCAGTAGCAGTTGCATCCGGGGAAGGAGAGGAGGTGGGGTTGGTGGATGGTGTTATCCCTGAGACACCAGCCCCAGCAGTAGCAGCAGCAACTACAGGACAAGCAGTTGCAGCAGCAGCAGCTATGCTAACGCATCTAGGCAGAGGGCCGACAGAACCACCACCACCACCCACAGCAGCAGCAGCAGCAGCAGCAGCACAGCCAGCAGCAGATCTCGCACAAGTCTGGCAACAGCTCTCCATCCTCCCCACCTTGAATCACCTTGTGCTCATCTGCTGCCCCGAGACAGCTTTCCTTCCCCTTGCTGCTGCCAGCTGCATGACAAGCCTCACTAAGCTACAGCTCAAGTCCCTAGTCAGCACACCCACCATATCACCAGCAGCAGCAGTCTTACCCAACCTTCAAACCCTGCCCCATTTCTTAAGACGGCGGCGGCCGTGCATTTCAAGAACAGAAAAGGAGCCTTTATCGGTTCTGAAGGCTTTAGGGGATAGCTTGCAGGACTTGGTTATAGAGGATTGCCAGCTGAAGCGGCTGCCGGAGTGGTTTGGTCAAACTTTGACTGGTTTGACCAGTTTGGTCTTGAGGGGGAATGAGCTGAGCGGGGGTGAGCTGCGGTACGTGCCGGACCAGCAGCTGCCTGGTAGCTTCAGCATGTTACAGCAGCTGCAGGTGAGAAGGCGGGGCAATATTGGTTCACTATGTTTAGGTGTCAGAGGGTACATACTGATAGATATGGCTGGTTAGTGCGAATGCGGCTTTGCTGAGACTTTGTGAAAGTTTCTTCTTCACCCTAGCATACCTCTTAAGCTGAATAGAACCAGCCTGTACCCAGTCTTCCTGTTTTACCTTCACAACTCTCCTGAGAAGGCTTCCTGGCCAGCAACCTAAACATGAACTCTGGTCTCCTGATCCGTTCTTCATTGTTTCTGTTCTAGCTCTTGCATTTATTTGTCCTTTTCAGCTCGTATTGACCTGCTTGCATGTCACACCCACACACCACATCACGGTCTATTTGCAGTGCACATCCACTGCACACGCAGCAAACCTCTGAACCTGTGACTTTTCCTTCCCTCCTTCCCTTACATCATCCCTCAGTACCTTGACCTTTCTCACAGCCTTCATCACTCAGGCTTGAACCCCATCAGCACCCTTACATCTCTCACGGAGCTCCTGCTTGAGGGGCTGCGCAGGCCACCATCTCCTCAACCGTCTGGTGATCTTATTGCTGATCTTGATAAGGGTGGCTTTCTCCAGTTGAAACCGTTAGTAGGGTTGCAGAAGTTGAGCTTGGCGCACAACAGCTTTCTGATGGATGTACCGCGTCCATTATCAGCGTTGACGGCTTTGAAGGTGAGGCTTGGCAAGAGGAGGTGGTTAGCCACAATGAAGGTAATTGTTTAGACAGCCTTGGTATGCGTGGTTTGCAGGTGACAGGGGATGGAAATTAACGAATGGACAGGGATTTTAGGGGCTAACGCACGGTTTGATGGACAGTCATTGCCTTGGAATAAGGAGCAAGGGGCGGCAAGAAACCCGCTGTTAGCTCCCTAA
>OY744495.1:8887888-8958621 GCA_963556185.1 Pseudopediastrum boryanum
ATTCTGCCCCTTGGACCCCTCTAAAACACCTCCCGGCCCCTTTTGTAACCCCTGCCACAGGAGCTAAATCTCAGCAGATGCACCAGGCTATGGACTTTACCTGACAGTCTCCTCTACCTTGTGAAGCTGCAGCTGGTGCACATCCCTAGCAGGGCCATAGCACAGCACCTGATAGAGCAGCTGGAGCTGAGGGATCCAGTGCCAGTGGATGTAGACAGTGACCCAGAGGAGGATGAAGGTTTTGGGGATGAGGGTCATGATATGTCCGGCAGCGAGGAGTATGTGGAGGCGTTCTATGAAGGCCTGAATCCTGCTATATGAGACGATGTAGGGTGTTCATGGTTTATGTGCTGCTGTGCTGCATGTCACGAGACTGCTGTAGGACTGAATACTAGGAATAGGCATCAAATGTTGTTACAATGCAAAACATGTGATGAGTGACTTGAGGGTTGGCTCGGCGTGTGACGAAGTCACGCGAATGTGTCAGTCGGGTCGAGTCTTCAATTTTGGTATAGCGCCTGCGTGCGCTGGAGTCTGTGGTGCGTGCCGAAGGAAAGGGTGGTTTGGACCAAAGTACAGCGCCAGGGGCGTACGTTATTCGATTTTGCGCCAAATGTGATGGTGCCTGCTCAGCAATATCACATGAACTCTGCACACTCTTTATAATATGCAGACGCACAGCGTACACCTGCTTCTTACCTGATAACCGCACAGATCTGTCTGGCTCGGACCGATGTGACGTAAGCAGGTCGCCCGACCTTGGGGCAATTTCCAGAGTTTATTACCGGGTGTCAGGAAACCTACCACGACTATATCTTAGGCCTATCTGGATAGACCGCTGTATGGACAATAAGGACCTCGCAGTATGCGGCCTGATCGGCCCAAGCCCTTGGCTGCCAACGGACAGGCCCTGGCATACACTCCCACTTTACACACCATATTTACACCGTATACAATGCACAACATCCAGGAAAACCATTGGGGACAACACCTGCGGTGGGTGATCGCTTGATGCAGCCACATCTTGAGTCAAACTCTGCGGCTACACTAGCATTTCCTGTTTGACACGTCAGAGGTGCATGCTGTCCAGTTACAGGTGCAGTACAAATAATCCGGCCCCCGGAAGGGCATGCAACATGGTATCATCCTTTAACAATAGTTATACGATGCTGACAACCACATACAGATGGGCCGGTATAGCGGACTGGCCAGGCAAGGAGGCTAGTTGTGCTTGAGCTGTGCCAATCAAGCAAGATAGGCACCCATTGGGCACAACAAACAAATGAAATAGTAAGAACAAACAAACACATAACTAACGGGTGTGGTAACCGCAATTAGATGCTAGGTCAAACCGACCAAACCCACCATGGTCCCAAAGTCAAGTAGCTTCCAGCGTACAGTCTGCAGACTGTCATTGATCAATCAGTACTCAGAAACAAGCACGTATCCAGCTAGGACAAGACAGAGCACATGATATAGAACAGCACCAAGTTCTCCATTTGACTGCAATGGCAAAGACTCGCAACTACCATGCATGGGCTTAAGGAGATGTTGAGGGACCATGCAAATGACTCAACTACAGAGGGATACATGCAACCGGACCCAACCAGTGACATGAAACAACTTCTGTGCTTGACTGAAAAGAGCTGTATACAGTGTTACACCAGCTACTTCCTGTTGACCCTTCTTAGCCTGTATAATTAGCTCCAAGCTCTACACTTCTTCTTAGTCATGCTGAAGCCGAGTGATGACTGTGACCACTCACTAGCAGCAGCCGAGCCCGCAGAAGTAAGGGGCCTTGGCCTTGGTGCCTACTAAGTGCCCATCCAACTACAAACAGCGAGCCCAGGAGGCAAAGCTCCAAAACTCAAGCTAGACAAGGTTCCGCAGGATTCTTGTAAACTGCCAGACACGACCCGGTCCACGAGTGAGTGTCACAGCCGACAATATAACATAGCTTACTAATGCTACTGTAATGCTGCAGACTCTTACCAACTGATACTGACGGTCCCCAATTTGGCCGTCAGCACATCATGAGCCTTCCCTGATCTACCTGCTGTCAGAGCAAACACTATATCCACCTTAAATACTGCCATGACCCCTCATGTTGATCAGTATTTAGATATGTTTGATTCGGAGTCTGATATTTCTGGTGATAATTCTGAGGATGAACTGGTTGAAGTCCTCTAGATGAGTGAATACCTGGCTGGTATCCATTTGCTTGGTGGTATGGAACCCATTGTGTTTTGGATCCATCCGATGGTGTGTTTGGTCGGTTCGACCTAGCAGCCCTTGGCGGTTGCCACACCTTAAATGTTTGTTATGTTATGTTTGTTATGTGTTGATCACAGGCCAAGTCTTGTGAGCCATGCCTTTACAGCCTTCATCTAGCTTTGAAAAGCACGTCTTCATTTGGCACAACGTGCAGTCCCGTGATATCCATAGTTGCCAACAAGCCTCTGATCAACAAAACAGGCTAGGGCATACAAACATTGAAGGTGTTGCAACCACTGCCACGCCTTATAGCCCCGGTCCCCCCACAAGCAGCTACTTGAAGTCTAGCGCCACTCACAAGGGCCTATTAAAGGGCCTATTAAAGCGGAAGTTATGCAATTGCACCTTAATCTTTGGTTTTTTGCTTATGCTACCAGACTGGCCGTACATACTTAACAGAAACTAACCCCTTGCCGGGGCATAAAAGAGCACAGCAAAGAATAGAGTATTTGTCACGCCACCACTAAAAGGGTGCATGCACACTTCAACATCAACCAGCAAGGGAGGACTACAGTACTAGTTTCCAATAACGTGTCTGCTCATTGCTGGGAGCAACAGCCTGTTGTTGTTGCTCTTATACACCCAAAGCCATGCAGATGCTACTCCTTCCGACATGCGTTTGAGTCAGCCAACTTTCCCATACCTTCTGTAAAGATTAAAGGTAACATCCCCCAGCACTTGATGAAGCATATGACCGCTCCCGTAAGTAGGACCTTTAACTCTGCCACATTCTTGGGCTACAGGACCAGACCTAACCCCAGAAAAGAATAATTCAGACAGCATGTATGAATTGGGATTACCAGTGGGATGTGAATGATCAACATTGATCATCTAAGCTAGCTGTACCTGCAGAGCTACTCTGGATGTTATGATGGAAGATCAATCAGACCCACATCAACGATCTTGTATCATGTAAGGTGTGACTGCATGCCGCTGCCTGCAGGCCTGCAAACTACGTACCTAAGCAATATGTGCTCCATCTAAGCTGGGTGCAACACACACTTCCCATTTAATCCCACTTTTCATCCCACAGAAGCCCCTGCACATACTGTTTTTCCACCCTTATGGCCCCCCTTCCTGCTGGTACCCAAGCTCCTGCCAGAAGCACCTACAGACCCGAATTTCACCTCAAAAGAGCCGCCAGTTCTCCCCGATCCACATGTCATGTTCCTCCCATTATAACATTGGTACCGCTTCCACCCACCCATTCACAACATCCATCCCTTCACCCCATCCATGTGTCATGCCCCCCCCCCCCCCCACCACCACCACCACACACCCACACACCCAAACCCCCCATGCGAGCTTTGGTAAACTGAACCACCCACCTCAAGACTTCCCCCAATTTCACATACCCCGCTGGAATACAAGGGTGAAGATCTTCAGTAGGTCCACCTCCTAAGCATGTGCCGCATGTAAGCAAGACCACAAGCAGCAGCTGTGGTGAAAAGCACCAATCTGCATGCTGAAACCCCGCATCAAAGCACAACACCACAATGCTGAGTATGCCTTCCTGTTGTCCAGCAACAGGCTTAGGACGCAGCTGCCAACGCTGTATATCACCGCATGCGGTTATACTGGGGAAGGGCCTGTTCATTATCCCCTTGCACACCCTCCCTCACCACCCAGATGATCTCTACAGCTGGCTTGGTCCCATTGGGGCAGTCCTCCTCCATCAATGTGGTTCTGTAGCAAGATGCACCTTGAAGAGAACGTACATTTGCAGGCAGCCTTGCGGGCATGGCAGGAAGCTTCTCTGCCCTACAGATGCAAGGTGTAGCTCCAGGAACAAGCCTACGGGCCTGGAACGTGGCGTACAGGTGATGGAAGGGCCCTAATAGCATCCCCACCATCTTGGCATGCACTGCATCAAAAGGGGCAAACCACACAGCTCTTGAGCACGCAGGGAGCAGCAGGCTCATGGGTGCCAGACAACAAGCAAAACGTCATGGAAGACATGAAGCACGTTTGCATAGCTCTGATTTCTGGTCCATGCCGGCTTGGACTGTTTTGTGGCGGCTCTTGCATGCAGGTATGTGGCAGAGGTGCCAACAGTGCAGGATCAAAGGGCAGCCACCACTAGCTGTGAAAGGCCAAGTCTGCATCCCTCCCATGCTGCTCTACAGGTCAAGGCAGTCACTCACTAGTAGGCCTCATTTCAATATGGCCATGTCTTCCTTTTAGCACTGTTCAATAGGCCTGTGTTACTACTCTAATTGGCCCAGCTGATGTGCAGACTGCAGAGGGGCTGCCAATCTCAAAGCCATCAGGTCACTAGTGCCACAATACCATCTGCATAACATCTGAATCCTTGGCTATGAGCGTCCCCTTATGCATGCAAGTTGGTGATGAAGGCTATTACTTCACTCCAAAAGGCCTACATCAGGCGGTAAACACATGACAGCATTGAATCTGCGGATCCTCAGGCGTATGCATGCATGCAGACCACTTACCAGCTGACACATGAGCAACGGCATAGTGTTCGCCTGAGTCGAAGTGACCTGGGAAGCGGGCATTCCTCCATAAGCCTTGCACCTGCTCGCTCCCCGGCTCCACAGGCTGCATCTCTATGGTAGGTGTAGTGCAGTAATGGTCATGGAAGGCTGGGTCTGCAGCTTCCTTGCCCGCCATGAAATCTTTGGAATCATTGTATGGGAGGACTTTGAAGCGGCAGGAAAGTTTTGCCCCGTTGCAGAAGCTCTCCGTGGTCTTCATGTCAGGAGCTGTGATGGTGTTGGCAAGCTATGCAAAGCAAGAGCGGGAAAACCAAGAAAAGTTTCAGTTGGGAGTTTACAGTCAGGAATGCCTCAGTCTTCTGTGCAGGTTATGCACTCAGGACTCATCAGGTGGGGTGCCACAGCTAGATTGTGGAATGGAGTCTTTTCGGCACCTTCTCTTTTGCTAAAGCAAGCTCTGGGCAAAGTGTCTCAAGGAGGACACTATACACTGACTTCCTCCATGTACCTTATCGACCACTTGTTGCAAGTTGCCTAAGCAATGACCACCATCATTACCAAGGTGGCTTTGCTCAGAATGACTAAAAGTAAGTGCAACTTGCTCCACTCGGAGCAGGCAGCTTCTGAACATAATTACCAGCTTACAAATCATGCAAGCAGACACCCGAATCCCAAGAACGACATGACATCAGCAGGGTCAAATTGCCTGGCTTCCTTACCAGGGGCTCTGCTCTAAGCACTCGTGAAAGCACTGTATGATCAGGGAGCTGTGCCACTCCTCCTCCTCCTGCTGCTCCTGACTCTCCCCGGGCTGTTGCTGACGCAGTAGTTTCTGGCGTCTTGAAAAAGGTGCTGCCATAGAAGGTTCCCCCCACAGCCAAGTAGTAATGGCGTCCTGGGGAAGGGTTTGTCAGGGCACATGCGACTGAGCCAGCAATAGCCATGTGCCTAACCAGCTCCCCTGTTGAGACCCCCTTATGGCCTAAGTCATAGTATGTTGCTGCCTCAGGCGAGAAGGCTGCAGTGATAGCATCTGGACTGGTGGATCTGATGTTGTCCAGTTTGCAGTAGGGGTAGCTTGTGCATATGCGGTTGAGAAGGGTCTGGGAGGTGCTGGTGGTAAGGAAGGGTGGGGATAGGTGGCCATGTTCAGGGCCAGATGTTGTTTTCTTTGATTGTTGAGTGAAGCTTGCGGGTGAGACCACTTGTTGCAAGGAGCTGATGTAGGGCTTTGGGGCTTGAGCCAGGACTTTTACGGGAGACCTACAAGGGGCAACAGTAAAAGGCAAAGAGATGCAGGTCATTCAATGATTGCTGCTTTATAGGCGATTTCAGCTATACTGAGTAGTCTTAGCAGCATACATTGGGCAGGCATCCTCATATGAGTCGACCACTATCAAATGCTCCAGGCAAGTATTGCTGGCAGGGACTGAACTATGCTTGCATTGTATGCTCCAGCTCTGTTCCTGCGAAACCAATCGGTTGCCATTTGGGCGGTGAAACCTTTCCAAGGCAGCTTTCTCAGACGGTTGGCAACAAGAGACCTCGCCGTAGTCACACAGTTGGAAAATTCCTCAATTCGGTACCGTGACGGAGCAGGAGGGTCGGGCTGGCCGGAGCGCTGAATACCATGCAAGCAATCCCTTTCACTGAGTACAGCGGCGCGTAGTACCTTCCAGTTTGGCATCTTGAGACTTGCGGCTTCATGCTCGCAAGCTGGTGGCTCATGGTCGGCCGATGGAGGTAAGTACGGATGAGGCTTTAAAACGTCCTTCAGATGTAAGACTGGTAGATGCTTGAGAAGCTATGTTTCTACATTACATATAAAAAAACTTATGATCGTTAGTGAGCCGTGCAGGACAAGTAATTCAATCTTCTTCGCCATGACTCGTACTTCTAACCGTAGTGCCTGCCGGTGCTCTCCTGGGCGTCACTGTACTTGCATGACAGGGTAAGCCGCTGCGACCATAGTGATGCGGTCGTAAGATGCCAAAGAATCAATGCATTGGACATGCGTGAGGACGTCCTCCGATTGCTAGGCCAATAGCGGTCAGCGTCACCTGTCCCTTCCGCAGCCTGTGAAGTGTGAACCATCTGCATCAAAGGTACCACATGCCTGAAATGAAGCTGTTGTGGCTGAAATATATACAAACATAGCGAAGTATGTTTACCAGCACCTCGATCTGCAGAGAAAGAGAGAGAGAACTACGCAGAAAAGGGGGAAATCCCTCCTTGCATACGTTAATAATAAGGGAGTGGGCCCTTATCTAATAGGGATAGGCCCACTACCATTCGGTTCCCAGAACACATAAGTGGGCGGGTAAATTACCCTCGATCTGCAGCATGTATTAGATGTCACACTGCACCTCTTCACACTATTGGTCCAGCGGTATCACAGGTGAACCGAAGCCGCAACGGCCTTCAAAACTCTGAGCTAGAGCAGGACAGTGAGGGCCATAACCATAGAAAAAGAGTATGAGCCACAATGAGGTTCTCCCAGCAACCCTGGTCACTCCATGGAGCATACACATCTGCAACCCCTGGCCCCACGAGGTCACTCCATGTCATATTAAGTCCATTACGAAATGTGCCTATGTATCCACTTCATATCCACAAGAGCCAGAGGGGGAGGAACGGAGCAGCAACCGCTGGTGCTGGGATAGTGGCTGCTGCTGCTGCTGCTGTTGGATGCTGCCTTCCAGCCATTTTTGTTAAGGCCATCCAATGGTGTGTTTGGTCCTATTGACCTAGAAATTCTTTTGCGGTTGCCACAATCAATTCACATCTGTTGATTTGTTTGATTGGCCCATCTTCAAATCTTGTTTGAGTCTTTGTGCTGCTGACTGAGGCCGCCTGCCCTGTAGGCTACAACAACCTGGCTGTGATATGACTAGTGGGAGGTCTGAGGTGGAGGTGTCCAGCACAATCTGTAAAGTGCCACATGGCATTCATTACAGCCGCACGTGCTAGAAGGTTGTGTGATCAGAATGAATGCCACACTTAGTACACAAGCTCACATATCACGGGCTGCAGGCCGGAGCAGAGGGTTTGAAGAGCAGCAGGCGAGGCCAGAGTGATTCTAGAAGCAAGTGTGGAAGCAAACACAAGCACTCAAGCAGCAGCAGCAGCAGCAGCTCATGTGTACGCCATTGTGCACATTCAACCGTTGGGTAATTCTGCGGGACCGAGGCATGTGGGGCCTGCTAGTAGCATCGTAAGAAGGGAGCGGATGGTTGCGCGTATCTATCATGCAGACGACAGGCAGACATGTTGGCTGTAGTTACATGTGGGATTCTGCTGTGCACATGCCCTGCCTAACTGAGAGTGGCTGCACTCATCTGATGCCCTGTATGTTTCCTGATCAACTGGGCAACACTGTCGTCGCAAGACCCTCTGATCAGCCATTTCGCCTTCATGTCTCTGATCCCGGAATTTTATTCTGTTTTGTCTTTTTGCTTCAAATCCTGGGATTTATTGGTCTCCGGACCTTGGATGGATGGACAATGAGAATTCATGGGCTTGCAGACCCATGATAAAGCCTATAGTTCCGCCATCATGGATTTTACCAGCTTTCCGTACTTGATGTGTCACGCAGCATCACATCCGTCGGAACGGCCATGCCACAGGAAGGTGCCCACCATTTGCAAGCGGCTGGGAAGGCAGGGATGCATATCAACCCCACGTATAATTCATATAAGCAAGACAATGTGCAGGTGGGCTGCAGCCTTTAGTGAGTGCGGTCATGAGTAACTGCAATCGGCGGGGCCGGTGCAGACCGTTGAGGAGCTGCTGACATGATTGGCACCTCATCCGAGAGAAATGCCCGCACCTGCTCTCGAAGCTTAAAAAACAAGCTTGTACACACAATATAGCCTTCTCACAACTCCGCCCCTGCTGTTATGCTCCGCCTTGCAGATGCTCTACCGTGTCCATTCGCTTCATTCCGACGCTCCATATCATAGCGTCACTACGTCACAACCTTCCCTGAGTAGAAGCCTCCCTGCTCCAGCAGCCATCCTTGGATCACATCACCTGTACAAGTGCTGCTGTATCTATCAATGCATATCTTTCAACAGCTGACGAGCTGGGACACGAAGTGGTTTCATGCGAGTGCCTCAGACAAAGAAAAGCTCGGGCCTAAAGATGTGGCCCTTTGTCAACGGCCTGCTATGCCTAGCAAGGAGGAGTTTGACGCCTCTCCCGACTTCCCACTAGTCATGACAGCCAATCCTGTTGCAAAGAACCAGGTGATAATGGCTGTCGGTACTATTAAACGAATGTATTGCAAGGAAAAACATACGCCGTGCCACAGTTTGTCCTGTATGGAGTCTTAAGTAATGCATGCGAGCGTACTTGGCATGGATGCTCTGTTCCCGGGGTGGCACGTACGGCTGTACTTACTCATGGCGGATGCATGGTCCGACACCAACCTATGCTTCCGGATCCTAACAAAGCACCTAACTTGCTATTTCACATTACCTGGCATGCAGATGTTCTTCGGAAGTGACGATCCTGGATTGAGGCTTCCTTTAAACGGTCGCGGTGGCCCCATTCCCTTCGAGAACGACCTGTTCAAAGGTGTGGTGGAGGTGCATGTCAAAGGCATTAAAACCACGCAGAAGGATCGCTTTGAGGGCAAGAAGCGCTTGTTCCACATCGTTTCACAGGTATGCGGATACGTCCAGTCTCAGGCACAGCTGATGACCTGTGTATAGTTTAGGGGGTAGGGCAACAGCAGCCAGCACCAGCAGCAGAGCATGTTACTAAGGAACCTTGTCATGAAAACGAACGCCCACCAGCTTTAACCAGTTTCACCTTGCCCTGCTGGTTCATGGCTTTTACAGCATTAGCAGACCAAGGCATGGGAGGTCTGGTCCCTGGCGTCCAAAGTCTCGCTAGTGTAAGGATCTTGATTGTATAGGTAGCACAGGCCACACAAAAGGAGAACCAGTTCTTAATTGGTTGATTACAGCACCTGTTTGCTTGATTCCTGCTCACAGGTGTCTTTTGCCCCTTCCCTACTCCTCCATCTACCTTCTGCGCCTTCCTGCTTGCCTGTTTCTCAACTACTCTAAAATGCAAATCTACCCATTGCAGCATTTTCCTGTCTCCTACGCTACACTCAATTCAATCACGTCACCCCACCACACCACACCACAAAGCCCAGCACTCCTACCTCCTCTGATTGTCCATCCTCCTCCTCCCCCACCCCACCCCACCATTCTTCCCCTCCTCACTTCCCCCTCCCTGACTTCCCCAACCCTAACCCCTCCTCCCTCCCTCCCCTCCCCCCTGAACTCACAGGGGACCTACAAGAAGCGTGTCCAAGCCAACGGTACCCACATGGGCCAAGAGCACGTCAAGCACGGCAGACCCCCGGCATGGGTCGGGGAGATCATCCTCACAGCATGCGGCAAGGTCTTTAGCAGCACCACACGTGTTGATGTGCACACAGAGCGCCCCTACTTCATGAACCCTGCATTGGCATGCTTCCAGATGATAAATATCAGTAAAGCTGGAGAGGAGCCGGAGCTGTGGGAGGCGGAGGAGGATATGCGGCTGATGAGCGCCAAGTTTGCAGACAAGAAGGGTGGGTGTGGGGGGTCTTAGGAGGAGGTGGGGTGGCAGCGCTGGGGAAAATGTTGATTGCAGCGGCAGCAGCAGCAGGCAAGCGGGAAACAATAAGTATGGTGGCAGTTTCAAGCTTTGGTAGCAGCGGCAGGAGACAATGGAGGAAGCAGCAGCAGCAGCAGTAATGGTACAGGCAGCTTCTAATTCCCAGCTTGCTAGATGACTTTAGAAGTGATGGCAGCAAAAGCATTATGACATATGCGGAATTGCGGATGCGGATACCTACCATGCAAGAAGATTATACAGGCAAGCAGCTGCAGCGGCAGCCACCAGGCATAAGCATCGGTGCCAGCAACAGAAATAGCAAGAGCATACTGGGTACTTGCATGGCCACCAAATGTGACAGTTGCGGGGATACCATGCAATGTTATGCCTGTTGTATCCACAGCAAGGCAACTGTCCCTGCAACAATCCCTGTTGACAGACATCTGAGGAATATTGTGCAAGACATGAGGAACATACTTGCAGAAAACACCAAAGAACTTAGAGAGACCTATTCTGAGGATGATTTGACAAGATCTGGCAAGCATTTCTTTTATTGGTACAACAGAACATCACCACCACCCAACTCCTGAACTTGTGTTGACCGATCTGTCCCTCATTTGTGCATGGTGGCTCTTCCAAGCATTATGCTTGGTAGCAGCGACAGCAGACAATGGAGGAAGCAGCAGCACGAAGGGTTGCTTATTGAGGGCAGCAGCAGGAGCAGCATGAATTGCAGCAGTCTTTGGGGTTGAGAGGACATGCGGCAGCAGCAGTGGGCAAAGCAGTACCTATGGCAGTATTATCAAGTGTTGCAGCAGCAGAAAGTTGGAGAAAATCATTCGTCTGTTGGTAGGGTAGAGAGTCCGCGGTGGCAGCAGCAGGCAAGAAGTGCAGAAAGCAGCAGTCTGCTGACAATGGAACATTGAGATTGACCGCACCAGAAGCATTGGCAGAGGTATTAGCACTCATGCTAGCACGGCATCAGCATCAGCGGCAGCAAACGACGCGACGTAGTCCTAGGCGATGGCCCCGGCAGCACCAGCAACGGATGGAGGCGCTAAGGGCTGACAGGGGCAGCAGCGGTGGCAGCAAAATGTTACAGCACCGGCAGAAGCTGCATCAGCCCCGGCCACGGCTGCTAGACGACTAAAGGAAGCATGGGTGCCTTAAGCATCATGTGATGAAGAAGTTGCGGCGGTAGCAGCCAAACACAGTCAACTTACCAGCAATAGGCACAGTAACAGGGAATAGAACAGCAGCATCATGAACATTCATTCATGCAGACCAGTAAGCATTCATGCAGACCAATAAGCATTCATGCAGACCAATAAGCATCCATGCAGACAACTGTAGAGGCATATGTGGCGCCATGCTTCTGGTCAGCACGGCCAGGACAGTGCAAAGGGTTCAGTGAGCAGGGGTCCCTCCATGCTGACGCTTTGCCATCTGCCAAACAGCTGCTGCTTTGAGCGACAGCCTCATGTGGGCAAAAAGTACATCTAACCATTTTCCATCCCGACGAGGCGGTCATCTTCACTTAGAGATCTCTATCTAGGATCACTCTTGTACATTGTGACAACCCGTCTCACAACCCTATGCTTCTGGACTGTGGATCACTTTCACAGGTAACCCCATGTGCGCAGAAAAGCGTCGTAAGTTCTGTGACAACCCCGCCAACATAGAAGACTTATGGTGGGAGCCGGGCTATGTGTACACCTACCATGTGTACCAGCACCTCATTGACTTCTCCACCTTCAAGCTCAATGTGGGCGGATTCTTTGGACTGGACATTGCCTTTGCGCTGAATGGGCAGCCACTGCAGGTTACGATAAGAGACTTGAACGTAAGTTGCAGGGGGCATGGAAATCACGGGTGGGGGGACACAAGGGGAAGGGGGGCAGGGGAAGGGGGAAGGGGGGCGGCCCTAGGGGAAATTCACGAGGGGATGTATAGAGGGCCAGGGGGGGCCGGTAGAGAGGCTGTGCATGCAGAAAGAGACTAGGAGGCGGCTGTATTGAGGTTCATTGTTGGAGATCGTGTTTGCGCTGATTGGAGAGCCGCCGCTCCAAGTCGCTGTAAGAGAATTGAAGCGGGGGGGGGGGGATGGAAGAACCCTGCTGTTGTTGCTGCTGGTCCTGTAGGCTGAGTGCCGGTCACACCTTTTCCGACATTTGCGGATTTGTTGACGGCTCCCTTGAATTACATTCCATGATACATGTGTTCAAAGTATTTGCCGTCTTTTACTGTTGCTTCCGTTGCATGTTGCAGCTGGACTGCTATGGCATGAGCATGCTGATCTGGCACAAGCGCATGCTCTATGATGAGGATGAGAACACACACCAGGAGCAGCACCAAGAGCAGGGGGAGCAGCAGCAGCACCAGCAGGCAGGTGATCAGCAAGAGGAGCACCATGGCGGAGTGACAGAGGCCCTCAGCAAGTTGAAGCTAGGGCTGAGGAACATGCTCCACAGAAGCCCTGAAACCTAATCTTAAACCCTGGATGTCACCGGCGCTGGTTCTAACACCAAAACCCAACCCACGTGGGGCGTGGTGGGGGGTGGGAGGCTAGGGTTTTAGGTACAGGGGAAGCACGGGGGGGGGGGGGGGAGGGCTGTGCATCTGAGGGGGACCTGATTGGTTGACGGAAGATGGGTTTGGGCAGTAAATGAAATCAGGGGGCGGGGATAGGGGCTGGGGGCGGGACTTTGTTTGCTTGTTTGGGTCAGTGATATGCACATATACAGTAATGGGCAAGGACACAGCTATCCTTTGCTCATACACAGGTTTTTGGTTTGCAGTGGTGGTTTGCAGTAAAACTGATTGGAAGGTGCATGTGCTTGCATCATATCACTTTGGCTAATGAGTCAAAAGTGTCCTTTGAACACTTCTGTTGTGACATATCATGTTAGGCTGTTGAATCAGTCCATTGTAACATGATCCATTGGTTCTGGTATGATTTGATTTTATCATGGCTGACACATTACCGGGTGGTAGGGTTTCGTTGTGGGGCCCGTCACCAGTGCTCTGTTATCCCTACAAGTAGAATGGAGGTTTCCTCTACACTTGTCTTGCCTCATGCAATGTTGATTTGAGTGCATGCAGCCATGCATGGCAGTTAGCGGGTATCATGCAAAGTATGCAGTTGAATGTTGCATAAGTTGAATGTTTGCATATGTGGTTCAGCGCGGGTTCAGTGTGCGGCCGGAGTGTTCAACCTGTACGAGGGGTATCCATATGGTTGGCCGGCATGGGGTTGTGCGACTCCAGTCATCAGGGGTCGTGTGCTGCATTGTCTAGATGACCTTCGGGCATAGCTGCTTGTGCGCTTTGGTTGAAAATTGAGTTCAAGGCTAGGCCAAGCAGGATCCAGAACGAGTAGTATAGGGTTTAGGGCAAACTCCCAAGCCTAAATCTAAACCCTTACCTTAAACATATACCTTGAGAGAGGTGCATCAGGTGGTCCTGCCAGGAGAGCCTTGGGTGCAAATCTCACTTCATAGAAGGGTTCAATTGCCAGTATGGTATTGTAAATCATGTTCTGTAACTTTTGGTTGGCTTTGGTATGAAGGTTGTTTGCAGCCCTGCTTTGCACCAAACCTTGCCGTACTGTCCTGGCGGCATTTTGCAGACCAGTGCCTTGTGCTTGAACTTCAGCATTTAGCAGCAGGCACAGTGCAACGCATCGAGACGCAGAGGAAGGCGGTCGGCGGTTGTACAGTCCTTTAGCAAATGTATGCAAGGAGTTCCTTGTTTGAGAACGGAGGCTCTGGGTCTGATCATTTCCTCATGACCTTGTCAGCCAATGAAGAGTGGGTTGAAGTTACCTTTAAGGACCGTATCTCCTTGGGCATCCCTCCTATTTGATGGTCTGGCATCCGTTGTCTTTGGCCATTCACTTGATTGGTCAGTCCGAGCTAGCATCCCTCTTGCGGTTGGCACACCTTCAACGTTTGTTTGCTTTTTTGGGGACGCCCCATCCCCATCCCTTTTGAATGTGAAAGTGGGCAAAGTTCATGCATGGTTGGTTGGAGTTGTGTAATAAAGCTCTGCATCACCACAACCACTACTAAGATTGGTGGTCTGGCGCATATAGCTTTGTGGTCCATGTTCTGTGCCCATTGGTCAATGTCCTTTCCACTTGTTATCTCTCAATTGAACGACTCTGTAGGCTCTGCTTTGGCTCTCTTGATGAATGGCAAGTAGGAATCCAGTTGGATCAGAAGCGGGTGGTGGCTGCAGTGGGATGACCATGTTTGCTTAAGAATGTACCAACAATTTTCATGGCAAGTCTCAGGTACGTACAGGTATCTGTGCTTGTTCAAGCTGCTAGTGTGAGGTCTGCATGCTTGGTTTTGGGGCGTTGTTAAGCTGCCAAAGTCATTGCCAGTTGGCTCCTTGGGGGTGACCAAGTGATGAAGATCATCGTTTGCTATTGCATCCATCCGGTTAGCTTTGGCAGTACAACGGCACTTCCGTGGCAGTACCCGGGTGATCTCAAGCGCTGGTCGATCGGGACCCGTGGCTTAAATATAGCTTTTATGGACTCGGGTATGGGCATGTGACGGGAACCAGGAGACTTAGCCATACAATTGTGTTAGCCTACCGCATGCATGACGAGATGGCACTGAACGCAATGTTGCATCGCGCTAAAGACTTGTGCGTCTCCAAGACTCGCGGGAAACCGCTCAAGGGCGGTACCCTTCATACGGCAAGTGTCACCGCCAGGAAGAGGACGCCAGTCTTGGCAGACAGCTCAAGCGCGTTCAGAGGTCTGAGTCAGAGTCGTCTGAACACAGCAGATGGTCTCTGGGTGGGCAACCGCCGCATGCCGTCCTTGCACGCTTCCTTAAGAAGTAACCCAAAGTCAGAGACCCCAGAAGTGGACCCAGTAAGTCACAGTCATACCTCCTCAACCTTGTAGCTTGTGCTGGTGCCACCCCCGGTGGCTTCGCTGATTCCTTCTATATCATTATATCATCATCTTGCAGCTTGGCGCCTGCATGCACAGCAGTAGCTGGTCCAATACCGCGTCCAACTTTCCAGGGCATCGGGATATATGTCTATCTATCGCTGTCCTTGACAATGCACAAGAAGCGCCGTGCCTGTCACATGGCAAGTCTTACATGTGCATCATTAAGTTTTGTCTTACTGCATGCATGCAGAATGCAAGCATCTTGGCTAAGACAGCAACCAAGGCGATCAGCCGTGCCAGCTCTGCAAGTGAGTTGGCAGATCTGGTGGTCGAGTGGGCCTCTGCCCTGGACATGGTGGGAGTGTCAGCAGCCTTCAAACGCCTCACAGTGTTCTACTGCTCCCCAGCTGAGAAGACTCACCTGTTGACGATGCTCACACGCCTAACTTTGGAGAGACTGAGCACAAGCGTCTCCAGCACAGATTTGCATGCAACGGCCCTCATTCTACGCTACTGCGCCCAGTTACGGTACTATCATGCGCCGCTCATCTCAGCCTGTTATGCAGCGTGTGTGAGGTGGAAGAGGCTGGCCAATGACGTGAGCTTAGCCACTGTTCTCTACGCTATATCAGCAATGTTCCTTGCCAGGAGGGGTGACGTGCCGGGTGTTGCGCCGAAACTTCTGCAGACATCTAGTCGGGAGTTTGTCACCGTCGCCTGTGCTGTGCTGAGTAGCCCATCATGGCAGCCCAGCGCCTTCTCAGTAGAGCAGATTGCAAATGCTGCTGCGCTGCTCAAGCTCCGACTGCCGCAGTCGGAGCTTGAGCAACTGCTTGCAGCATTTGCAGCCGGAGTCAAGGCACCCAAGTTTATCCCAAACGGCATGCCGTTAAGATGCTGACAGCGTGTGCAGGGTTAGGGTTCGTACCACCAGCACATGACTTGCATGCTATATTTGAGGCCGCTCTCAGTCAAGGGGTTAGGGGCTTTACAGTGGAGGAAGGTACAAGCAGTACAATCGACGATGTTTTCATGGCCTTGAAGATCATTGGAACTGAGCTTCCAGGGGGCTTGGATGCCTTGATGCAGCATCAGGCGAGCTATGCAGCAGGCTGTGATGTGCTGCTGCAGGCGCTCCTGCTGCTGCCCCCCAACCGGGTACGAGGCAGCAATGTGGGGAACATATTCCGGATGGCGTCAGTGCTGTCAAGGACCGCACCACCATTGTTAGCGCCTGCTGCTGTGCAAGCATATGTGCCCAGATTGCTAAACCTAGCTGCTGAGCCTGCTGTGCTTGGCAGACTAAATAGGGCTGACAAAGCCGTGCTGCAGGTCGTGCTGTGCGAGGGGTTGGCTATCTTGGATGCACCAGAGCACGCTCCATTGGTGTTGGAGAGGTACAGGCAAGCGTCCACGCTGCTGCACTACAAGGGGGGATGGGAGAGGCTGCGCAGAAAGAATAAAGCTGCCCTCTGGCGGGTGTATCAGTGGTTGAAGAGGGCGGGCATTAAACCCAGGGTGTTTAGCGTGCAGCAGCTAGAAGAATGTAAAGCTGCCTCTGCCGCTCTAGAGGCTTACATATTAAAATCGGAAAGCTCATGGAGGGGAGCAAACATGCTATAGCGGTGTCCTTTGGGGTGAGGGAAGGAGACGGGCACGGGTGGGATCATTAAGAGGTGGTGCATGAAAAGGTCGGCAACATTGGGTACTGAGATCTGCTTTGCAGTAACTATGTGGTCATTGCCGTACCCGAGCTTAAGAGCAGTACCTAATAAACGACCATAATGGACACGTTGTATTGTAGAGGGTCCATTGTGGGCTGATGACCAGTTCTGACTTGGTCAAGGAGGGTGGTGACACGAGGGACAGTACACCACACACTGTGGTTAGGGGTGCCAGCATTGTGGTACTGAGCTGCTTCGAGCAGACACTTCTCCTCTGTGTGCGTCCTCTAATCTTGTCAGGAGCACTTCTGCTGGCTGCAATGTTCTATGTTTGTTGGGTGAAATTGTGAAGTGTGCTGGTGGAGAAGGTTGGTGCTCTAGGGGCACATAACAGGCTGGAAGACATTGCATTCCTTGCATTGTCTAGGCATGACCTTGGTATCGCACCTGTTGCACATATTTGGGTGATAATCCGAGTTTTATGGAAGGTGCCCCGCTCACTGGCCCGAGCAACAAAAACATATATTATGATAACTTTAGTGACAAGTCACTCGCTTGTGTTTTCCACTTGATTGGTCTGTTTTGTACGTGTTGTTCTGGGGCTACAATGACAATCTCCTGTGGGGGACAGGACAGCAGTTGTGTTTAATTTGTTGTTTTATGCTCACCAATGAGTGGCCGGTTTATGGTTTTGCAGGCAAGCCAATTGAAGGCCGCTGTACATGCTTTTGTGGTCGACTTATGCGAATGCTGTCGGCCCAGAGTGAGCAGCAACAGGAGCAGCGGCAGCAGCTGGGTTGGAAGTAGCAGCAGCAGGAGGAGGAGGCAGCAAATACTTCTTTCAAAGGAGCAGCAGGAGCAGGCGTGTTGGTGACTGTGCCCCTGAGCGTAGCCATGGTGGTGGCAGTAGCAGCATTACAATGCGCAGTCAGCTGCAACTTCAGCTTGCTCCGGTTATACCACCACAGAGCCTGGGAAACTAGAAGCAGGTCCTGCTAGTACAGCTGCTGCTACTACCTTGCCCCCGGCTACAGTTCGCATTCCTTGTGGCACTGGCAGCGGCTGGAGTATTGCTGACAGGGCAGCTGACAGGGCAGCTGAACAAGTATTGCTGACAGGGCAGCTGAACAAGTTGTGTGGCTTCGTGATTGTGATCAGGAGCCTTGTGTTGATGGCCTGAATTATTTCTGGCCATTGGCATAGCTTGCAGTTTTTACTGATTGTGAATTTGATTGGACGTACGTAAAACTCAATGTTGGCGGCTGCGGCTTGTAGTGTGCCGCACATTTTGCCACTGGCAAGCATAAAGTGCAGAAGGCGGAGATAGAGGGATAAGTTGGGTGAGCAGGCCTATCTAGGGAGGAGGTGGTGGGGATTGGAGAGCAGCGGCGGTCTCTTTAGTTGTTGCTGGGGATACATATTCATTGACACTGCTTCCCCCTTCTAGTGCGTAGTTCTCTCTCTCTCCCTCTTTGTGGTAATCTGGTGTACGTTTTGAGAGAGGTAGAGTAGAAATATGCCCCCCACCGGGTACATCTGGTACATGAGGTGGAATGCATGACGTGCTGCAGCCGTGCAGCCCTCCTGACAGTGTATGTAGGGTCAGTGAGACAATATCGATCTTTGGACTTGATGCATAGGCTTTAACGAGGTTTACTTTCTTTGCCTCCTAGTAGGAGCCTAGATGGACGACCCTGCCCTGTGCTGCTTCTGTCCTGTCCGTCTTCACTGCCCATTTGCTTTGAATGAAAGCAGCTGGCAATGTCACGTAGCGGTAACGGGTAGTCACCCAATGCGTCTTCAGTCAGTGTTACTACATTCCTCTCATACCGCCCTTAATCGCCTGCCCGCAAGTCAACAATGGGTCAATAGATTGGTCAACATACATAAGAACAGCAGGGCAGCCGACTCACTGTTTCGGGCAGGTTGCATCGCGTGGTCAAGCCCCCGAGCACCTGCAGGTCGTTGCAGAAGGTGGAGTTCCCGGCCTCTGCTCCTGCTTTAGTATCTCACAAGTAGTGCGTGCAACGTGGACCGCGAGGCCAGGCAAGGTGAAGATATCATGTATTGAGTCAGGACCACATGCCCACCTCAATTCCCACATACATAAACCCGTAACGGAAGCAGTCTCTTCAGCTAAAAACTAGAATTACTAATTTGGCCCCTCAAACTGTGGCGCCCTCATAGTCCCAGTTGACGAACTACTCCTAGTCAGCAACTGGTCAATCACCTCCAGCAACAACCAAGCAAACCGCCGCTGCTCCTCAATCCCCACAACCTCCTCCCTTGGCATATGCACAAACAGCGAGTAACACCTCACCCCTCCCCCACTCCCCCCAACCTCCCCAACCACTTTCCTGCTCGCCTGCAAACTCCTATAAAACGTCCAATTGCAGACATACCTCCCTGCATCTTTTGAAATTGCCACCGGCCTCTTAAACCCTGCCAGCAGCAGCTGCTTCCTGATCTCAACAAGCGGCAGCTCTGTATCCAGGCAGCTGTCCAAATGCCCCAGACCACCACCACCATCACCGCTACTGCTCCCCCCACTGCTAGTGCTTGAAGCGGGAATGCCTACAACGTCCGGATCTCCAGTAGTAGCAACAGCAGTGGCGGTAGCAGGGGGAGAAACAGTAGCAGCAGCAGCAGCAGCAGTAGTGGTTGGTATCCCTGGTTTTGCAGCTGAGCCTGTGGCACTAGGGCTGCTGCTACAAGGGTCTTGCAGCTGTGTGCGCACCCCAGTAAAGCTGCTGCCACTTCCGCCGCTGCTGCTGCTATTACCATCACGGCCAGACTTCCCTACCATGCCTGCTCCCCCTTCACTACCAGGAAAACTTGCTGCCGGCCCCTCTGCTCCTCCTGGTGCTGCTGCTGCTGCTGCTTCTACTCTTGCCTCAGCTGCATTAGCGAAACCCCGTGCGCCAAGACCACCACCATTGGCGCTGGGTCCCCCCAAAGCGCACAAAGCCCGCTGGAAGAAGCCCGCGCCCAGCATAGGGTTCTGTGGCTGCGGCAGGGGAGGTGCTGGAGGGAGGGGGTGGCCTAAGGGGCAGCTGCTGATGCACAGGGCCTGAGGCTGCCAGTGGTCCTGGTCGGGGCAGCGGAAGGTGGCGTTGTCTACTGCACGGCTTTCAAGGTTGATCCAGTCACGCTGCGGGACATGGCATGGAGGAGGGGGAGTAGGCTTTAAGTGTGTTTGTTCCACCGCGCTGTTCTTTGTGACAGCTTGAGGTGCCGGGCCTATGGCAATTCTTGCTATTGCATATCATGAAGTGTAATAACAATAAGAAATGTGCCACAGCCAAAGCTCAGAGCATTCGAGAGTGCTCAATATGTGTTATAATATGATAAAGACAGCATGGGGGATGAGGGGAGGCAGACGAATAAATGGAGGGCATGTGTGATGCACATATACTTCCATATACCCCAAAGTCCTCAACCAGCAGGTATGACGAGTGCTCCAGAATCTGGGGCTGTTGTCGTTGGTGGGCTTTATCAACACACAGCAACATGCTTTCATGATATGACAATAGGCCAGTCGCTCTTAGGAACGATGTTAGGCGGAAGCCATACTAACAGTTCTCTGAAGCACCATTGGAGTGGTCATGGTCAGGTATGTGGTAGGGTTTAGGCCTGTGAATCATTAGACCCCAGACCATACCGCAATTGTGGACATTGATGATCCTAGGGGAAAGCCATGAACTGAATCAAAAGGCTACATCCCTAAACAAGACAAGCAGATTCTATCATTCCATGCAATGCATGGACCTTTTTTTTCTGTTACCGTATGGCAATTACTGAGCTCCAAGACCCTTGCAATTTCCTCAGCATTCTCCCCTGAACCTCATCAAACCATGAACCACGCTTGCTGAACCTCAGGATCAACCCCTGAACATTGCCATCTACAGCCTGCCTCCATACACACCGTCATTAAGTCCTGTGGTTTAAGCACTGATCTGAGAACTACACACTCACTGTTGTATCAACTCCAAAGTGCAGCAGGACCACTGGACATCCCTCAACAGCGCAGCACTCCACCTTGCTCAGGCAATCCTGAACATACGCATCCACGGCTTCTGCTGAGACCCGTAGGACAGTCACATCTCTTATTTGAGGACCGTACTGCTGCTGCTGCTGCTGCTGCTGCTGAGGGCTGCTCGTGTGCTGCTGGTCTGCTGGCGTCAATACCGTAGACGCAGCTGCTACTATCGGCATACCGGCCCCGAAAACACCTGCTGCGCCTTCCGGCGTGGAGATCTCTTGCGCAGAAGTTTCGGAAGAAGGGAAAGGACATGGTGACGGAGCGTCTCCGGGGGTTGAGGATAATTGATGGCCGTCGGTGGCTGCATTGCGCATCTTGCTTTGCAGCCATTCGGCTATTTGCTGAGTAGGATTGCGGGACACGCCATGGAACTCCCCAAAGCCGGTAATGAAGAACTGCGTGGGCATATGACTTCCAGGGCCCTTGAAGGCCCAATTCAGACTTGAGTATGGAAAATTGCTACATGCGATAGTTGGGGCTCTAACTAGGGTTCAAGCAAGGTAGATCATGCATGCGCAAGACAGCAACGCATTGTCCAAGAGCCCACCAAGGTTTAAGAACCGAGCATGGATGTGGCCTGTTCAGAACTTCCGGCTGAGCTGTGTTAAGCAACGAGGGATGATTAGCTATGTGCAGGTAGCCGAAATTGCGCCGACTGTGCGTGCTAACACCTGTTTTAGAGCAAGAGGAAGATGGAATGTCGGGTAACCCAGGCAGTACAGATCAGCAGTACTTAGCGACGTGTACAGTTCTTTGATCTCGCGCTTGCTCAAAGCCACATAGCAAAGCCGCCTGAAGTTCCTGGGTAAATTCATTGCCTGTTTATTAAAGTGTTATATGTTCCGCTGCCCAGCGGTCCCGTCAGAGGAAAGCTTGCGTCCCATCCTGTAGACCTCTGACTGGCCTCTGCCCAACGAGCCTCTTTAGCAAAGAGCAGTCCTCAAGCATAGGTTGCTTTGGTAGAAGATGTGCTAATGCATTCGGCCGTTTTGAGGCAGAATTCACGGTATGTTGACACGCTCGACCCTGGCCATAGGCCACACATACTCCCGGTCGAATCCCAAGTTGAAGGTGGTTCGGAGAAGAAACCAACCATCATCAAAGCGTCACACCGTACCTCACAACCAAGCTGTGCCTGCACGTGCTGAGGAGGTAGGTATTCCCCAGCAAAGATGCCAATTTTGGTGCTTCTCGCATGACAGTAAACCTTCCATACCCAGGTCCTGAAGTGGGCGTCCGAGCAGTTCTTCGCGGAGGTCAGCCCATCACGCCCCGACCATGCTATCAATCTAGCAAAGGCATGCATGCTGATAGCCTTGGAAGAGGAGGCTGCAGAACAACTGGATACCTTGGCACACAATGCAAGGTAAGCGACAGGTCAACCCAGCCATCCCTGAAATCAAATAAACAAACCGAAATTCAGGTGAACCAGATTGATAAGTAAGCACATGACAGGAGCACACCTGGATTCGTTGATCCGCTATGTTTTGTTAGTTTAAACCTGAAAAAGTTGCATCTGCATGCATAAACCTAGCCCCTTTTGGCCCGTGGCTCTCTCAGCACGGTTTCTCTCCTGCTAATGCATTCTTGACCCAATAGAAGATTCGTAAATAAAAACATCGACTTTTGCTCTCCACATACTAACAAACTGGATGGCGTTATGGCGCGGGTGCTGCACGCCCCGAAAGCTGTGCAGTGATCTATCTCATATAATAAAACCATTGACTGAGACAGTGATCCTCTGCCAGGCATTGACATGGCCACGGTTGAGGCCATGGTTCAGGCGACTCTTAGGGCTAAATGCACACTGCATCCCCGTCTAGTGTCCCACCTTGCTGGCTCTATGAAAGCTTGGCGTGCGGGGCCTATTGCCACTTTGCCATGGCATTTCATGAATATAACATAGGACTCGTAGCGCGACCATTACACACAAGCAACCATCTGCTCAGTGGCACTTACAAGACATAACACCGCAAAAATCTTTCAAGCATTATGCATTACTCAACACATACCATAACAAGAAATTTATGATCTCTACCTGCAAGTATGTACACTGGTCAATTACTTACGTAATATTGCTCCTCCTCCGCTGCTGCTGCTGCTGTTCCTGTTTTGTTGCCCCAGGACTGCTGGTACTGCCAGTAGCTGGAGCTTGAACCGCTTAGATGCACTAGCAGCAGAAATACGGGATCATTTCGTAGCATCCATCGACTCAGGAGCCGCAGCATCGCCAGCAGCATCAGCAGAAGATGGATCAGCAGCAGCAGCAAGGGCAGAAGCTAAACCAGCAACAGCAGCAGCAACAGGAGGAGCAGCAGCAGCAGGAAGAGAAGGAGGAGTAGCAGCAAAGGCAGAAGCCGAATCAGCAGGAACAGGAGGAGCAGCAGCAGCAGCAGTCCAAGGGGCAGCAGTCCCAGGCATTTCAGCAGGCAGCCAGCAGGAGCAAGATGCCATGGGCACCACCAGCAGCAGCAACACTTCCGGCAGGGATGCTGCAGCAGAAGGATCAGCAGCAGCAATACCAGTAAGCAGAGGGACCCTTGTGGCCACACAAGGTGATGCTGCCTCAACTACCACCAGCAGCAACAGCGGCAACAATGGCAGCAGCAGCATCACCACCACCAGTTCCAGCAGCAGCCACACTGTGAGTCCAACCAACAGCACTGATGGCGGTGAAGACAGCAGCCCAGCCAGCAGCAGCAGCAGCAGCAGCACCCGCGACAGCAACAGCAGTGGCGGTGTAAGTAGCAGTAGAAGCAGCCACAGCGGTAGTAGCAGTAGCAGGCAGGCAGAAGTCCAATGTTTGCAGCTGCAGTACCCTACATTGGCGTTGATGTCTGTCAATGCTGTGCTTTTTGGGCGCCATGGTTACGGAGCATGCAACCGCTGGGGAGATGCAAGGTGGGTGCCGCTGGACTGGATTTCCCGTATCCAGGAGCACCAGCAGCAGCAGCAGCAGCAATTGCATGCCAAGTTGCCGGGTCTGTGGGCCTACAATAGACAAGCTGATGGGGACTTCTAGGTCAGGACTGTGGGTCTACAATGTTTGTGCATTCATTGAAAGCCTTCCCATATTGAGCCATAGTCAAATTATAACCGTACTGGTGATTATCAATCGACTTTTAGCCACCTCCAGTTTAAGACTTCCTTACAAACATTTTCTCCACCCTGCCTAGCCTCTTGTCAATGGTGCACTTCTTGTTAGCAAAACAAAGAGTGCATCCTCATCAGGCAAAGGTTGAGAAGGGGGGGAGCGATAACATGTCCTGGAGATCTAAGAGGGGTGACAACAGGCGGCCAGACCAGCTTGGGTGGGACATATGGTCCACTGTGTTTACCTGCGAACTTTAGGCTTAGCATCTGGAGCTGGGGAGATTCCAAAAGCACATTCTCAAAAATCGCTGCTGGCGCTGGGAGCTGTGCACCTCAACCACTTGCTAGTTTGTGAGAGAAACAGCGTTTGCCCTAACCAAACAATAAGGCATTCCCTTTTTTGTTTACAGCTGTGCACCTCATCCTCTTGCTCTGCTCCCCTTGTGTTCCTCGCAGCGATGCCCACCTGCCCAATGTCCTTGACTCAGGCCCTCGGAGCTGTGCTGCATTATGCATACTCTACTATGAGGTGAGCTGGGGTCTATGGCTAGGTAGATAAGCGGGTTTAAGGGTATATGATTTAGCTTTAGGACTTTGGGATGAAGGCTAAGAGGATAAGGTGGGTCCTGGTGGGTGCAAGCTGAATTCTGGGGTTGCTTTTCCCTCCAGCTTTGCCGGGCTTGTGGCCTGCGCTACGACACGGTGCAAAACCATTTCGCATCCTTGCTGCTCCTGCTGGTGCTCTGATAGGTATGTGGCCACCTCTTCCCGGCCCCTCCCGGAGAGTACCGGTATTGTGTGTTGTGTCATGTGCCCCTCACACCCCCAGTAGCAGCTGAGCGGACCAATGCTACGATGTGCCCTCTCTCCCTTCTACCCCTCCCTGGCTGCTCCTGCGGTAACTGCCTTTACTTCTGCTCGTGCTGCTGCTGCTCCTGCTGCTGCTCCGGCTCTTGCTGCGCCTCCCGCTCCTCCTGCTGCTGCTGCTCCTGCTTTCTCCTGCTCCTCCTGCTCCTACTCCTGCTGCTCCTCCCACTCCTCCTGCTGCTGCTGCTCCTGCTTTCTCCTCTCCACCTGCTCCTGCTGCTCCTCCTGCTCCTGCTGCTCCTCCTGCTGCTGCTGCTCCTGCTTTCTCCTCTCCACCTGCTCCTGCTGCTCCTCCTGCTCCTGCTGCTCCTCCTGCTGCTGCTGCTCCTGATTTCTCCTCTCCACCTGCTCCTGCTGCTCCTGCTGCTCCTCCTCCTGCTGCTGCTGCTGCTCCTCTTGCTGCTGCTCCTGCTTCTCCTGCTCCTCCTGCTCCTGCTCCTGCTGCTCCTCCTGCTGCTGCTGCTGCTGCTGCTCCTCTTGCTGCTGCTCCTGCTTCTCCTGCTCCTCCTGCTCCTGCTCCTGCTGCTCCTCCTGCTGCTGCTGCTGCTGCTGCTCCTCTTGCTGCTGCTCCTGCTTCTCCTGCTCCTCCTGCTCCTCCTGCTCCTGCTTCTCCCGTTCCTCCTCCTGCTGCTGCTCCTCCTTCTCCCGCGCCTCCTGCTCCTGCTCCTCCCGATCCTCCTGCTGCTCATGCTTCTCCTGCTTCTCCTGCTCCTCCTGCTCCTCTTGATCCTCCTGCTGCTCCTGCTCCTGCTCCTCCCGCCCCTCCTGCTGCTCCTGCTTCTCCCGCTCCTCCTGCTCCTGCTGCTTCTCTCGCCCTCCTGTTCCTGCTGCTGTTGCTCCTTCTGCTCCTCCCTCTCCTCCTGCTGCTCTCAACTACTGCATCCTCTTACAGATGCTGGCCCCTACCATTGCTGCTGCTCGTTGCTGAGTTTCGTGGCTATGCTTCTGGTTTAGCACCATCACCCTCAGCAACAAGGCCACGCTACCAGAATCGCGCCAGAGAGTGATTCCTCTACTAACAACAAGATAACAATATGTACCTTGCAACAAGTGTGTGGCTGTTGCTGCTTGTACCGCTGCTGCTGCTACTCCTGAGTTTACCCCAGCTATTGCTTCCCCTCCCAGCCCCGCTATAGCTGCTGCTGCTCGGCTGCTGCTGGGTACCTAGCAGTCCCAAAACCTCAACTTTTAAACCCCTCAAACTAAACCCTAAAGCCTGGTGGTCATGGCCAACGGTCCTGCAGTTCTGGCTGTGTTTTTCGCTTCTCTTTCAAACCTCACTGTTGCCTGTGGGTTTTTTTCTTGCCTGGTCCAGGTGTGTCAGCGCCTTGGTCTCCCCCTATCAGCCATGCTATGTGAAGGAGGGCGCTACTGCATCATGTGGCCCTCACACCCCCAGCAGCAGCTGCGAGCACCCGGGGGAGGGGGACACACTCTAGTGGTGGATGTGTATGGGGAGGGAGCGCTGCTGCCTATGGAAGAGGTATGTGTGAAAGGGGGGAGAGAGCTAGGCTAGTGGGGAGCTTTGAGGGTGGGGTCGGCTTTCACCTAGGGTTCATGCTGCCTATGGAAGAGGTACGTGGGAAAAAGTGGAGAGGCGGGTAGCGTGTTCTCAGGTTGGTTGCGCTTTCACCTGGGTTTCATGTTCTGGGCGACATGTCTTGAGGATCACCATTGTTTTTTGCGCCACCTGGATGTGGTTGATGGAGAGGGACAAAACCTAGGGCTGGTAGGCTTGGGAGGGTCTTGTGAGTTTAAGCCTTAAAACGGTTGGGGCCTTTGAAGAGCTCACTTCTGTGGTCAGGGTCTGAGAGGTAGTTCTTGAGGATAAAGGGTGGAGGGTGAGCTCTTACCTGCTGTTGGCATTCAAGAGTCTGCTGTCATTTTGGACGAGTGACAATGGGGGTCACCAGGCTGAGGTACCTGCAGTCTGCTGCGTAGGCTTTGACTTCTTGCAGATGATGAACAGTGCATAGCCAGTGGTGGTGGGCGTCTTAGCTCTCAGTATCGGTCTCTTTCAACACACACTAACGAACTGCTTGGAGTCATGTGGCGGGTGCTGCACGGTCCGAGGGCTGTGCAGTGATCTATCTCATATAGCTAGTGGTGATGTGGGTTTCAGGGGTGTTGATGTCTTGGGCCAGCATGAAGCATGAGAGGCATGGACCGAGCTTGCTCTTATCATTTAATACCATCAGGTGCTCTCTGCTCTAGACGCTCGAGACCTTTGTACCTAGTAGCATTGTGGCTCCACCTCGCTGTTTTTAAGAACGGCTTGAGGTGCGGAAAACCTATGGCACATTTTGCTATGGCATATCATGAAATGTAATTATAATACATGGTGGTGGTGGGGCGCCAAGGTTAGCCTGCAGGGGACGGGCTTCATGGAAAATGATGTGGCTCTTTCATTGTCAACTCTATAAGCATGGTGCTGATGCCCATCCATCAGGTTTGTGAGCTACGTCTTCCTACGCCTGCTTCCCCTCAAAGTTGACTAGAACCTCTTCAACCCTCCCTACCCTACCCAAGCTGACTCAAAGTCTCGCATCTTCTTGCCCTCCATTACCCCCATACGTTTGATAGGTCTGTGAGCTATTTGGCCTAAGCTCCGATGCTTTCACCACCCCGGCCACCACCAGTCGCCGACAGCTTCTGTCCTCCCTCGTCAGCGACCTCGTCCATTCCCATTGGTGTTCAGCTATCGGATGTAGCCCTAAGCCAGCTTTTATGACCCCCTTGACCCCTGCTACAGCCTTGCACCATCAAGTCAAACAACTTAGAGGCAGTAGCATACGAAGGGCAGTAGCAGCAGCAGCCAAGCGGGTGGTGCTACTTCCGGGGTGTTTGCAGGTGCAGTTGGAGTATGCGGTGTTGCTGTATTTTGATGGGAGGTATGGGGATGCATGGCTAGAGTTGGGGAGCTATGTGGAAGCCTTGGTGCAGCAGCAGCAGCAGCAGCAGCAGCAGCAGGAGCAGCATGATCAGCAGGAGCAGAAGCAGCAACAGGAAGGGCAGCGGCAGCAAGAGCAACGGCAGGAACAGCGGCAGCGTGAGGAGCAGCAGCAGGTCAAAATTGTAAGTACCCAGGATGGAAGGAATCTCAGTTCTGTGGGGGAGGTACAGGAGCCAGACTGGCCAGCACCACTGGCAGCAACAAGTGAAGAGCAGGAACGGCAGCAGGCGGAAGGGCAAGGCGACGGGTCGGGGCAGGAGCAACAACAGAAGCAGCGGCAACGTAAGGAGCAACAACAGACTCTAGTAACGCAGTGGCTGCAGCATCGGGAAGAGGAGGAGCTAGCAGGAATGCTGGTTGGCGATGCCGACAACACGCATCCTGAACCAAAGCAGCTCGCTGTTCCTGGCGACACATCCATTCAAGTTGATCCTGGGGAAGCTGCAGTAGCAGCAGCAGCAGCTCAAGGGGTGGATATTGATGAAAACCCCCCAGATAGCAGCACCACAGGGTCTTGGAGGCCTCGTAAGGGTTTAACGCTGCGGAAGGGTCCAGCAGGGGCGGCTGTAGCAGGGTTTAGCAAGGCAGGGTTGGCAGGGGCAGTGGTTCAGGGTATGGGGGGAGCAGCAGGGGCTGGACTAGCAGGGGCAGGTGAGGGAGGGAAGGGGGAGGGGCTCAGCAGGCCTGTGGTTGATGAGCATGTTTTGGTTTTATTGGAGAAGCTTAGGCTAGAGTTGATGCTAAGCGCAGATCGGTAGTGGGTAGTGGAGCTGTTGTTGATTGGGCATGTTGTGTCGCATGTTTGTGGCACTGGTCACTGTGTGAATTGGACTTAGTAAGAGAGGGAGAAATACGCTGAGAAAGGGGGAATTCCCTTCTTGCATACGTGAAGGGAGTGGGCCCTTACCTATTGCGGATTGTGGATTGGTTGGTGGTTTGTGGATTGAACTTACACGTTGGTTAGTGGATTCAGGCATGGATTACTTAGAACAGTCATTTCGGGCCATTCTGAAATCATTGTTTATCTGTATTCAGCATCCCTCAGTCAGCACTCTTGGTTGCTCTTCCTGGCCTAGCCAGATTTCTGGGTGTGGGATTCCGTGTCTGTTACTCGCTAACTAGTGGCACTGATGGATGTGGTGGAGATACCATACTAAATCTTTTTTCTTCTTTTTTGGGCAGAAAGTATTGGGTATTCTTCACTGGCTGAGTCGCAGTTGTTATACTGTTGTCGCCCTCTGCTAATCAGGGTGACTCTTTGTCGAGGTTAACTAGCTGATTTCATGTTTGAGTGTCCCGAAGTAATATGCGTTCTTGTGTTGGACATCACTGTCTTTGTTTCCACGATGTGTATGGTAGTGTGTTTGATTGGTTCAACTCATCGGGTTGGCGAGCAAGCAAAGCTCAACTTGCAGTTGCCATTCCCTTGCATGTGTGGTTATGGGTCTGTTCCGGGAATGTTGCTATTAAGCAGAACTTGCACCTTCCTTGAAGGTCGATTGGTATATGCCTTTGTGCACAGCAGGCCGATTGGTCGCCATCTCCTTACTGTGACCGTCGCATGCACCTTCCAGAGATACATTAGAGGCTTCAAAAGTGGGCTTCCTGGATTATCAGGCATGGAGGGCTGGCAAGCTGTTGATTTGTAGGAGACATCGTTTTTGGATCCATCCGATGGTGTGTTTGGTCGTTTCGACCTAGCAGCCCTGTGCGGTTGCCACACCTTAGATGTTTGTTATGTTATGTTACATCTGATGGTACAGAGGATTGTTTCAGTCTCGCAAACATAAGGACCCTCCCATCATGGGATAATGCGGGGCAACGTGGTGCGTTCCAGTACGGACGCACAAGGCTTCGCATCAGTGTACCTGCTGCATGTTCCAGGCTGTAGCAGTGTCTAGAGTGGTTTAGGTTCTTGGGGTCACTAGGTTGCGGATGGTGCCCGTTGAATGGTTACCTTTTATGTTCGACACCTTTCCTGGGATGTATGCTAAGCAGGGTCTGACGAAAATCTGTGCAGAAAGGAACTCAATCCTCCTTCTTTGCTGTATTGCAAGGCCCTTCATCCTTTGACACCTTAGGAGCTAAGCCAAGGCCATGGGAGCCATACTTGCAATGGGACAGTAAGCGCTCCAAGCGGAGGACGGAGGTGTGGTGTGTTTATCGAGTTCCAAGACATTATGCGATGTACATCTGATACGGAGGAGTGCTGCTGAAGCTATGCCCACAACTTGACTCAGAGACGATCGTGCCCGCATTGGAGCAAAGAAAGTCTAGGTCAGAAGCTCCTGCTGGGCGTCAGGTAACAATCAGCTCACGGCCACTCGCAGTAGTGATGCAAGGGCGCTTCCCACACAATAGAAGCTAAGAGATCTTGGTTGCAGGCTGAGGATAGTGAGGCGACATTGCGCTTTACCCCGTTTGGCGAGTACCTTGGCACCTGCTTGTCCTGCAACGATAGAACCGAGAAGGTAGGTTAAAATCACATCAGGCAGGTATGTGAAGGCTCACAGTGATTGCAAGCAGCCTGGTTGGCACGGCATTGGAGACACGGTCTCTGCAAGTCGACACGCAAGTGAACCAGCTGATAGTAGACGGCCGTGCCCACAGCTGATAGTGGGCAGTACCTGCAGCTGGTATCACTGTCATGCATCAACGCTAAGAGTTTCTTTCTTTGCCGTTCTCTCGCACAGGTGTGCTAGTGCTGCTCGTCCATTGAAGTCACAGTTGAAGTTTACGGCAAAGGCGTGTACAATCGCCTACAACGTCAGTGCTGCTGCCTTGTGCTTCTGGTGAGTATCGCCCGCGACTGCTCACTGCACTTGCCCTGTGTGGTAGGTGCAGCAATGCTCCAGCGAAGCTGGGGATGCGGAGCTGAGCTGCCGTGAAAACCAGGAGACAAGGCCGGTTGCCACTGGACGAGAGCTGGAGAGCGCTACCAAGACATCATGGGGCTGTGTGAAACGCCCCCGAAGATCATCAACCATACTCAAGCAGGCCGACAGCAGCATGGGAAACAAGGTAACAGCAAACGTCTTGCGCTTGACCAGGCCATGCAAATTGGGGGAGGGGGGTAAGAGCATTAATTTGGATTGGGTCCAAATGGTTTAGGCGCTGGACCATAAGATTCATATATAGTAAGGGCCGGGGTGAAGTAAAGGGTGCAATGCTAGGATGAGGATAAGGCGTTGTTAGCAGGTGAATGCTGAAGCGGGCTTAGCAATCAAGACCCACTTGGAGGCTTGGTAGAGGTAACGGAAGTAGGTGAGAGTGCTTATGAGAAACCCAGGGGTCTGTCTTGTTGTGCTGGAATGCAGAAAAACTCGATGCACCTAAAACCAGTTAGTTGCCCTGAGAGCGGTCGCTGAGCTAAAATGGATGTCTAAAATAAAGCTTTTGGTAATGGAAGGCAATTCCTGCAGCTATTTACCCACCTTGTGCCAATTTCTGATGGATCATTTCCGGCTCTCCTCTTGCTCAGGTGCACCACTGCTGCGAGCCCATTGAAGTTTACAGCAAAGGCGCGCCTACAACGTCAGTGCTGCTGCCTTGTGCTTCTGGTGAGTATCGCCCGCGACTGCTCACTGCACCTGCCCTGAGTGGTAGGTGCAGCAAAGCTCCAGCGAAGCTGGGGATGCGGAGCTGAGCTGCCGAGAAAACCAGGAGACAAGGTCGGTTGTCACTGGAGGAGAGCTGGAGAGCGCTACCAAGACATCAAGGGGCTGTGTGAAGCGCCCCCGAAGATCATCAACCATACTCAAGCAGGCCGATAGCAGCATGCGAACCAAGGTAAGAGCAAACGTGTTGCGCTTGACCAGGGCATGAAATACGGTGGAGGGGGTCGGAGAACATAGTAATAAGGTGTAGGCACCAGCTGAATGCTCTAATGAGATCCATTTGGGTCCCTTGCCCATGATAGATTCTGATAGGGGGTCATGTTCAAGCATGCTTGCTGAGTTCAGATAGTAGGGCTTCCGTTTGCGAGAATTTAGGTTGTTCAATTAAGGTGACACATACTTAATTCAGGCGGGGACTTTGGAGCAGGTGTTTAGACCCTAAACCCATCCTGTTGAGGTCCAAACTTCATAGGTGTGTCGAGGAGGGGCAACTTGTCCCACCTAACCCCTAGGTAGGGTTTAGGAGCCAAGTCCCTATTGAACCCTAATGCAGCCCATTTGGGTTACTTTTCAGGGGCTGCAGGGTTGCCACGAGCAAAAAAACGCATAGAACGGGTTTTCCTCCTGGACTTAAGCTCCCTGCCGCAGTTGTGGACGGTTCGTTGAGAAAAAAACAAATTCTTATAGAGGAATTCAAAATAATTTGCATGTTCAAGAAGGAACTAGCTCAGGGAGAGCAGTACCACCCATTCTCCAAAACCCTCTATAGGATTTTCCCAGCAATGTGACAGAAGCACCCTTTTGCGGCAGGGAACACGCCCACAAACTCGCCATAAGAATTCATGCGCTCAATTACTGTGTACACACCTGTGTGCCCAGTCCTTTGTGCCCCTTGAGCAGCCCAGGTTTTCCAGAAGGAAACGTCTGCAGACTTCAAGAGAGGTTCACGTAAGTCTTCCGACCACTCATGCATCTTTAATGTTCAACGCCCGACAATGAAAGTGCCAGTTCCTTGTCTCTGGGTCTGCAGCTGCACCTAGGTGTTTACTGGCCCAGCTCGTAGGCTGGGCCAGCCTGCCTAAGCCACTGCTGTTCGCTGAATCCGTAACAAGGGAACTCCCCAGGGTGGACTACGACTTCCTGTGCCAACTGCTCGAGCGCAGAACCTTGCCATGCTTGTAAGGACAATATGTCTCGAAGAGCATGCAAACAGCATCGCTTAGACATTGAAAGTGAAAGCAAGGCTGCAAGCAATAGCGCGAAGGGAAGATCATGAAGTCTAGATGCCTCGTATGCGGTGGCGGACGCTCTGGTGCGCTTCTGACGTCATGCCGGCCGAATCAATCCGAGGTACCCTTCGGCACCGCGGTGCGACGGAGTTACGTACAGGGTGTTGCGAAATGAACGTGCCGGTGGCGGGGTGCCTCGGCTGACTCGACAAGTGAGAGGCCGGAGGTGTAACTTTTCGGGGTGACCCGCCCATCATGGCACAGCACATGCATGCCCAATTTGCACGGCGGTTACGGCTATGCATTTGTCTGATGATTTGCTATGTTTTGCTCTCAAGGAGTGTATGGCCAATTCTGACTTGGTGAAAAGTTGATCATGGGCTGCGCTGAAAATGCCCATTTTGAGGAGGCAAACGTGCGAATTTGGGCCTGAAATTTTCCGAAAATTGTGTATAAGTCCCTGGCCTTATGATGTGTGCTGGGACCCTTGCCCACCAGCTGCAAGTGGTTTGAAGGCAATCAGACAAGTGAGCTAGGACTTATGCTCCATCAACCATCCCCAAAGGGGCCAACTTCGAAGGGCAGGTAGCAGCCACCCAGCAAAGCAATGCCCATAGGGACCAGTGGGTGTTAACAAGCATGCAAGGGCCTGCACCAAGGATGGGCCCTGCCCTAAAGGGAGTGCCCTCTTTACTAGGACAGGAGCTGAAAGTTGGGGTCAAGCCATAGGGTGATGGTGCAAAAAAAGCACTTGTGAGAATGCTTAAACCCCAAGCACCCAAGCTTGGCCCTGCAACAGCTGACCACACCAGTGCATTCATCACAGCCTGCACCACTGCACAATATGTTTCCAGCACCATACTCCACATTGTCAAGACAGGCTGGAAAAAATTGCTGTGACAAAGGGGTCACGCCGAAAGCATTTGGTACAAAAGAGACCTAGAATGGAGCAGCCTATCAGCATGCCTCAACCCCACAGCATGTAATGAAACAAGACTTGCCTCCGCTGCAGCCTTATCCCCTTGCCACTGCAATCCAGGGTTTAAGCACCACAGTGGGATGTAGCAAAACACCCAGGGTTTGGTTGGCACAGCAACTAGGTGAAGTGCACAGGTGCCCATCTTGCACTCCAAACAAACATGTGCAAACAACACCCAAGCAGCCAGGCCCCCACATGCTGCTGTACTAGAGAGGGAGCCTCACCAAAGCCACCTGACTGCCACTCATGAGAATAAAGACTGGAACCATGGGAGCTAAGGCTAGCTGGCACATTCATTATGCAACAACCTGTATGTGTCACCTTAATAGGGAAGCTGGTGCCCTGCTAAAAAGCGCTTGCAATGGGCTGAGAAGGGCATGCAAGTGGCTTGGATAAGGTCTCTGAATTACTGACGCAGGCATACACAAGGTTGGCAGATACAATAAGTATGTCGAGTGTGTAAGACATTCAAACCATGGTTGTGCAATGTGCTTTATGTCCACAGCATGGCTTTTCTTCCCAGAGCTTACTCCCTGCCTGTCCTGCTGCCTCTGTGTGTGTGCATGCAGGTCATGCTCCTGCCTTTAATCAATGTGGCTTCAACACGTTTTGGTAACCGTAAGCATCTGATGAACGTGCTTGCGCTTCCTCTTTGCAGGTCACCATACTTGGCCAACATCCTACCGCTTTGAAAAGTGAGGTCTGCTGGTGTTTCCATGCTTCTGTTCCCACACGCCTCTGCAAAGTCTTCTATTTGGTGTGATACCGGTAGCCTGCTAATGTTGCCCCAGAGGCAGCAGATGGCAGGGGCTCTGGATAAGCACCAAGTGATGATCAAACCGGTCAATATGGCTCCCCTCTTCCTGTCAGCACACCCTCAGCTTCTGGCCTTCTTAACTGGTAAGCTTCGGCAGGTAGTGCTGTGCCCAGCATCTCTGCTGCTGCCTTGTGCTTCCGGTGAGTATCGCCCGCGACTGCTCACTGCACTTGCCCTGAGTGGTAGGTGCAGCAAAGCTCCAGCGAAGCTGGGGATGCGGAGCTGAGCTGCCGAGAAAACCAGGAGACAAGGTCGGTTGCCACTGGAGGAGAGCTGGAGAGCGCTATTAAGACATCATGGGGCTGTGTGAAGCGACCCCGAAGATCATCAACCATACTCAAGCAGGCCGATAGCAGCATTGGAACCAAGGTAAGAGCAAACGTGTTGCGCTCGACAAGGGCATGAAAAATGGTGGAGGGGGTCGGAGAACGTAGTAATAACGTGTAGGCACCCGAGCTGAATGCTTTAATGAGATCCAATTGGGTCCCTTGCCCATGATAGACTCTGATAAAGGGTCATGTTCAAGCATGCTTGCTGAGTTCACATAGTAGGGCTTCCGTTTGCAAGAAGTTAGGTTGTTCAGATAATTGGGAAGCTGATGCCCTGCTAAAAAGCGCTTGCAATGGGCTGAAAAGGGGATGCAAGTGGCTTGGATAAGGTCTCTGATTCGCTGACACATGCATATACAAGGTTGGCAGATTCAATAAGTATGTCGAGTTTGTAAGACATTCAAACCATGGTTGTGCAATGTGCTTTATGTCCACAGCATGGCTTTTCTTCCCAGAGCTTCCTCCCTGCCTGTCCTGCTGCCTCTGTGTGTGTGCATGCATGTCATGCTCCTGCCTTTAATCAATGTTACTTTAACACATTTTAGTAACCGTAAGCATCTGATGAACGTGCTTGCGCTTCCTCGCTGCAGGTCACCATACTTGGCCAGCCTCTCACCGCTTTGAGGAGTGCGGTCTGCTGGTGTTCCCAAACTTCTATTCCCACAGGCCTCTGCAAAGTCTTCTGTTTGGTGTGATACCGGTAGCCTGCTAATGTTGCCCCAGAGGCAGCAGATGGCAGGGGCTCTGGATAAGCACCAAACGATGAACAAAGCGGCCAATGTGGCTCCCCTCTTCCTGTCAGCATACCCTCAGCTTCTAGCCTTCTCAACTGGTAAGCTTTGGCGGATAGTGCTGTGCCCAGCATTGCTTCTGGACTATGACTTTGTGCAAATCCAGTCGGCATTGGTTTTGCATGTGGGCATACGCAGCAGGCGTGGCCAAACAGATAGATAAGAAACGCTTCAATTTGCCCTTCCACTGCTGGCATCAGGGTTCCATAGACTTGCAGCCATGTATTTGACTGGTCTATTTTGTCTAGACTTCACAGGATGGAGGTGCATTGTGAGGGTTTTTTGGCATTTTCTACGAAGAATCGAAGGGGGCCCTGCAGCTCCTCGGCCCTGGCCTGGCATCTTGGAGAAGGAAGACACCACCAGCTTGGCATCCCAGCCACCCTCGCCCTCCCTGAACGCTTGGCCCAGGGGTGTGGCTATACCATTACCCCCTGACGTGGCCTCAGGGCCAGTGACCAACAGACTCTGCGTCTGTTCCCCTGGAACAGGGCTAGCTGCCTTGCCAAGTTGCTGCAGTGGACATCCCGAGCATGCCAGGGTGGGTGAGCATATTATCCCAAGGTCATATTGAAAGCATGGGCTCGGCAACCAAAACACACTTTTGTAGCATCTGTTGTTAACGAAAGCAGTTGATGGAAGCGATCGGCGCAGCTCCTATCCACCTTTTGCCAATCGCGGATGGTTTCTTTCACTGCACTTCCTTGCTCAGGTGCACCACTGCTGCCAGCCCATAGAAGATTACGGCAAAGGCGTGTACGATCGCCTACAAAGTCAGTGCTGCTGCCTTGTGCTTCTGGTGAGTATCGCCCGCGACTGCTCACTGCACCTGTCCTGAGTGGTAGGTGCAGCAAAGCTCCAGCGAAGCTGGGAATGCGGAGCTGAGCTGCCGTGAAAGCCATGAGACAAGGTTAGTTGTCACTGGCAGAGAGCTGGAGAGCGCTACTCTGACGTCCCTACTGGCGATGCCCCACACTGCAATAAACCATGCCTGCTGGTCCTGTCCATCTCACCCTGCTGCTCCCGAGTGAGTTTGGCAAGTGGGGCTGCCCAGAGCGCCACCAGGAGATGGCAGTAGTACCGGCCATGGCGCGATGGGGCAGGCGGAGTCAACCGGATGAGAGCAACGGATAGCAACAGCTGGAGGAGCATCAGCAATGGCAGGGGGCGCCAGGCACAGTAGAACACCAATGAACAAAGCAGGTGAGGGGGCCGTACTGTAAGAGAATTCCTGAAGCATAAGGTTGCTCTAGCTTGCTGGTTGTATCAGCTCCTTTTGCAGGGCTGGCTTTGGCAAGAGCATGATACAGGCCCTTCCATGCCGTGGTACAGATGGGATCTGATGACAGGGAGTGACAAGGAGTTGAACTCTGGCTTTTGAGGTGCATAACTAGGGGCATGCCATGGCAATGCATACAGCTTGACAAGGGCATATTGGTTGGGGGAGGAGATTGGCAGAGGATGTGCTTTGGTGGTGGGCTTATTAAGGCGCTGGATCATAAGAAGCAGACACGGGAAGATGGGAAGGGCCTGGTTGAAGTAGATCGTGCGAGGCTAGAATGATGGTGCCTGATGGGCTTGCTATTGCAATAGGCTGAAAAAGCCATACACGTGGTTTGGGTATGGTCTGTGGTCTGCTGGTGCAGGCATACGCAAGGCTAGCAGATACAATCAAGTTTCTAGAGTATGTAAAATGTTTCTTTTGTTTGCGGTGCTTATGCAGTTCGTGAGAGAAGCAAGCAGATCTTGAAGACCAGCAAAGAAGATGCAGTGCGGGAGAAGCAACCAGATCTTGAAGCCCAGCAGAAATGATAGACGAGTGCCAAGTGCCAAGTTGGGGACTTTGTCTGTGCACTTGCTGTGGTCAACTTGAATATCCTGCGGAATGGATAGAAGCCTCGCAGCTTGACTGTGTGGTGTAACATCCTACCTGGTTTAGCCAAGAGCCATGTTAGCGGCAAGAGCTTTGTTGAGGTTGGCTGGTGCTGTTGGTGGTTGGGATGGGTGTTTTTTTTTTGTTTGCGGTGTTTATGCAGTGCGAAAGAACTTGGGGGCTCAGCACTTTATCTTATGTTTGCTGTGGTCAACTTGACTCTTCCTGGGACAGGGATGGAACCCGTGCAGCTTGACTGTGGTTTACTCTTCCAACTGGGTTAAGCCAAGCGCCGTGTGAGCAGCAAGAGCTTTTTGTTTTTGGGGTACTCAGCAGCCACCTTCTCGTGGTGTACCCTTTGAGTAGGCCTGCCTTGACCATGGCTGTGCTGAAACCAAGAGCTGCTGTCAAGGTAAGCATTGGGGAACTTAAGCTGGTGTGTACGGTGTCATATCACACCTTCTTCACAGTCATATGGCCGCTTTGTTGTGATGCAATCTCGAAGTTGGGGCTTGTTGTGCCAGTAATGGTTTCTGCAGCGGGCTTAACTTGTAAGGATATCAGTCTTTGCTAAGACTGTGTCCCAACCTTTTTTGAAGTGTTGATGATACAACCCGCAGCATATCCTGCATGGACTTTTGGTTGCCTGTGATAGTGCATGGATGAAGCATGTATCAGCCAAGAACTGTGCACATAGTTGGGTTTCTGTCTGCATGTGATAATAGGAACCTGTGAATATAGAGGAAAACATAATGTCTTGCATCAAAGCAATCGCAATAGGCTGAAAAGGGCGTACGAGTGGTTTTGATAAGGTCTTATCTGCCGGCGCAATATACACAAGGTTGAACAATACAGTCAGGTTTCTTGTACCGCTGCCTGTAAAGTATTCAAATCAAGTTTTTGCAGAGCGCCTTATGTCAACTTTCACAGCTCATAACATGCTTTTTCCCTACCTCACTCCCTGCCTATCCTGCTGCCTTTGTGTGTGCATGCAGATCATGCTCATGCCTTGGCCCATGCAGCTCCTCAGGCCTGCTCTGGCATCTTTGGGAAGGAGACACCATCAGCTTGGCATTTGCAGCCACCCTCGCCCTCCCTGACCGCTCGCCCCAAGGGTGTGGCTAGATCATTACCCCTTGACGTGGCCTCAGGGCCAGCGACCCACAGATTGCGTGTCTGTTGCCCCGGAACAGGGTTGGCTGCCTTGCCAAGTTGCTGCAGTGTACATTCCAACCATGACAGGGTGAGGATGTTCTGCCAAAGTGACAATGGAAAGATGCTCTTTAAACATGGGCTTGGCAATCAAACACACTTGTGGGGCTGTGTTAATGGAAGCTGTTGCCATAGCCCCTGTCGACTTTGCGCCAATGCTGATTATTCCTTTCTTCTGCTCTCCTCTTGCGCAGGTGCACGACTGCTGCTTGTCCATTGAAGTTTGCGGCAAAGGCGCGTACAATCGCCTACAAAGTCAGTGCTGCTGCCTTGTGCTTCTGATGAGTATCGCCTGCGACTGCTCACTGCACCTGCCCTGAGTGGTAGGTGCAGCAAAGCTCCAGCGAAGCTGGGGATGCAGAGCTGAGCTGCCGTGAAAACCAGGAGACAAGGTTAGTTGTCACTGGAAGAGAGCTGGAGAGCGCTACTCTGACGTCCCTACTGGCGATGCCCCACACTGCAATAAACCATGTCTGCTGGTCCTGTCCATCTCACCCTGCTGCTCCCGAGTGAGTTTGGCAGGTGGGGCTGCCTAGAGCGCCACCAGGAGATGGCAGTAGTACCGGCCATGGCGCGATGGGGCAGGCGGAGTCAACCGGATGAGAGCAACGGATAGCAACAGCTGGAGGAGCATCAGCAATGGCAGGGGGCGCCAGGCACAGTAGAACACCAATGAACAAAGCAGGTGAGGGGGCCGTACTGTAAGAGAATTCCTGAAGCATAAGGTTGCTCTAGCTTGCTGGTTGTATCAGCTCCTTTTGCAGGGCTGGCTTTGGCAAGAGCATGACACATGCCCTTCCATGCCGTGGTATAGATGGGATCTGATGACAAGGAGTGACAAGGAGTTGAACTCTGGCTTTTGAGGTGCATAACTAGGGGCATGCCATGGCAATGCATACGGCTTGACAAGGGCATATTGGTTGGGGGAGGAGATTGGCAGAGGATGTGCTTTGGTGGTGGGCTTATTAAAGCGCTGGATCATAAGAAGCAGACACGGGAAGATGGGAAGGGCCTGGTTGAAGTAGATCGTGCGAGGCTAGAATGATGGTGCCTGATGGGCTTGCTATTGCAATAGGCTGAAAAAGCCATACACGTGGTTTGGGTATGGTCTGTGGTCTGCTGGTGCAGGCATACGCAAGGCTAGCAGATACAATCAAGTTTCTAGAGTATGTAAAATGTTTCTTTTGTTTGCGGTGCTTATGCAGTTTGTGAGAGAAGCAAGCAGATCTTGAAGACCAGCAAAGAAGATGCAGTGCGGGAGAAGCAACCAGATCTTGAAGCCCAGCAGAAATGATAGACGAGTGCCAAGTGCCAAGTTGGGGACTTTGTCTGTGCACTTGCTGTGGTCAACTTGAATATCCTGCGGAATGGATAGAAGCCTCGCAGCTTGACTGTGTGGTGTAACATCATACCTGGTTTAGCCAAGAGCCATGTCCGCGGCAAGAGCTTTGTTGAGGTTGGCTGGTGCTGTTGGTGGTTGGGATGGGTGTTTTTTTTTGTTTGCGGTGTTTATGCAGTGCGAAAGAACTTGGGGGCTCAGCACTTTATCTTATGTTTGCTGTGGTCAACTTGACTCTTCCTGGGACAGGGATGGAACCCGTGCAGCTTGACTGTGTGGTTTACTCTTCCAACTGGGTTAAGCCAAGCGCCGTGTGAGCAGCAAGAGCTTTTTGTTGTTGGGGTACTCAGCAGCCACCTTCTCGTGGTGTACCCTTTGAGTAGGCCTGCCTTGACCATGGCTGTGCTGAAACCAAGAGCTGCTGTCAAGGTAAGCATAGACGGTGTCACACCTTCTTCACAGTCATATGGCCGCTCTGTTGTGATGCAGTCTTGAAGTGACTGGCTTGTTGTGCCAGTGGTAGTTTCTGCAGCGGGCTTCCCGCTTAACTTGTAAGGATATCAGTCTTTGCACAAGCACAGCAGCACGAGGGACTCAGTAGGCAAGGGAATGCTGCAGAGAAATTGCTAAAAGTGGCTCTAGCTTGCTTTGTTTTTTCTGCAGGGCTGGCTTTGACAAGAGCTTGAGATAGGCCTTTCCATGGCATGGTCCAGAGGCAAGCTGACGACAAACAGTAACAAGCAGGCTTTTGGGGGGGCATTATTCATGGCATGCGTAGGTACTATGTGGTGGAGGAGCTGCTTCTTCAGGTTTAGAGCAGAGGGAGCCTTCTGTCTGGGTGTAGGTTACCTATCAACTGGGTGTCACTTGATAGCCTTGTGTAGATTGTATGCTGCATTAGGAGTGCAGAGGAGTGGCACTTTGCTTGCAAGGGGAAGTGAAATGAAGGTCAGACTATGTTTGGAAAGGGGCAGTAGACTGAAAACTTGAATGCCAAGGGCCTTCTCCTACAGCATATTGTAGCCGTCTCACATCCCTGCTCTGTGCCTCAACTGACCACGCCACGTGGTGATGCCTGTTGCAGGTCTAGTAAGACTTTGTACAAGAACCTTGCATTACCAGATCTTGCTGACCTCATGGCTTTTCTTCTTGCAGGTCTTCATTTGAAGTGGCAAGCAATGCTAGGAAACAGATGATCTTGTCCCCCTGCCCCACCGCTCTCAGCCCAATGTGGCATCCCCGTGCGAAGGGCCCACTGGTCTCAGGATCACTGGGCGGGTGTGAACATCAGCTTTCGCCTTGCATGGGGCTCCTTCTCTTCCTAGCGGGGCGGGGCTGCATAGCTTCTCTGTTTTCAGAAGTGAAGACCTTTCATTTTGTATCTTCTTGATTGCTGCAAAGGTAAGAGGGGAAGTTACTATGAAGTACAGAGGTCCTCAACATCCTCCAGAGAAGGTTGGTATCCTTACCTAGGACTGCAAAGCAGCAATGATTGGGAGAATTTGCTGTGCCTCTTTATGCATGTCTGGCTGCAATTGTTGGAATAGGTCCAGGTATATAAGTCTTGCTGACCTCACGGCCTTCCATCTTCCAGGTCTTCATCTGAAGTGGCAAGCAATGCTACAAGGCAGAAGATTCTGTCACCCTGCCTTGCCGCTCTCAGCCCATTGTGGCATCCCCATGCGTAGGGCCCACTGGTCTCAGGATCACTGGGCGGGTGTGAACATCACCTTTCGCCCTGCATGGGGCTCCTCCTCCTAGCGGGGCAGGGACACCCATGTCATCTGTCTTCAGAGATGAAGGACTTGCGTTCTTTATCTTCTTGATTGCTCCGACGGTAAGAGGGCAAGTTACTATGAAGTATACAACATCTCAACATTCTCCACAGAAGTTTGGTATCCTTGTCTAGGACCGCAAAGGAGCAACAATTGTTGGAACCTGCTGTGTGTTGGATACCTGGTTGGCTGCAATTGTTGTGGCAGGTCCATGTATGGAAGCTTTGCTGACCTCATGGCTTTTCTTCTTGCAGGTCTTCACCTGAAGTGGCAAGCAATGCTACAAAGCAGAAGACCTAGTCACCCTGCCTCGCCGCTCTCAGCCCATTGTGGCATCCCCATGCGAAGGGCCCACTGGTCTCAGGATCACTGGGCGGGTGTGAACATCAGCTTTCGCCTTGCATGGGGCTCCTCCTCCTGGCGGGGCAGGGACACCCATGTCATCTGTCTTCAGAGATGAAGGACTTGCGTTCTTTATCTTCTTGATTGCTCCGACGGTAAGAGGGCAAGTTACTATGAAGTATACAACATCTCAACATTCTCCACAGAAGTTTGGTATCCTTGTCTAGGACCGCAAAGGAGCAACAATTGTTGGAACCTGCTGTGTGTTTGATACCTGGTTGGCTGCAATTGTTGTGGCAGGTCCATGTATTGAAGCTTTGCTGACCTCATGGCTTTTCTTCTTGCAGGTCTTCAGCTGAAGTGGCAAGCAATGCTACAAAACAGAAGACCTTGTCACCCTGCCTCGCCGCTCTCAGCCCATTGTGGCATCCCCATGCGAAGGGCCCACTGGTCTCAGGATCACTGGGCGGGTGTGAACATCACCTTTCGCCTTGCATGGGGCTCCTCCTCCTGGCGGGGCAGGGACACCCATGTCATCTTTCTTCAGAGATGAAGGACTTGCGTTCTTTATCTTCTTGATTGCTCCGACGGTAAGAGGCCAAGTTACTATGAAGTATACAACATCTCAACATTCTCCACAGAAGTTTGGTATCCTTGTCTAGGACCGCAAAGGAGCAACAATTGTTGGAACCTGCTGTGTGTTTGATACCTGGTTGGCTGCAATTGTTGTGGCAGGTCCATGGATGGAAGCTTTGCTGACCTCATGGCTTTTCTTCTTGCAGGTCTTCAACTGAAGTGGCAAGCAATGCTACAAAGCAGAAGACCTAGTCACCCTGCCTCGCCGCTCTCAACCCATTGTGGCATCCCCATGCGAAGGGCCCACTGGTCTCAGGATCACTGGGCGGGTGTGAACATCAGCTTTCGCCTTGCATGGGGCTCCTTCTCCTCCTAGCGGGGCGGGGCTGCATAGCTTCTCTGTTTTCAGAAGTGAAGACCTTTCATTTTGTATCTTCTTGATTGCTGCGAAGGTAAGAGGGGAAGTTACAATGAAGTACAGAGGTCCTCAACATCCTCCAGAGAAGGTTGGTATCCTTACCTAGGACTGCAAAGCAGCAACGATTGGGAGAATTTGCTGTGCCTCTTTATGCATGTCTGGCTGCAATTGTTGGAATAGGTCCAGGTATAAAAGTCTTGCTGACCGTTTGATACCTGGTTGGCTGCAATTGTTGTGGCAGGTCGATGTATGGAAGTTTTGCTGACCTCATGGCTTTTCTTCTTGCACGTCTTCACCTGAAGTGGCAAGCAATGCTACAAAGCAGAAGACCTTGTCACCCTTTTTCGCCGCTCTCAGCCCATTGTGGCATCCCCATGCGTAGGGCCCACTGGTCTCAGGATCACTGGGCGGGTGTGAACATCAGCTTTCGCCTTGCATGGGGCTCCTCCTCCTGGCGGGGCAGGGACACCCATGTCATCTGTCTTTAGAGATGAAGGACTTGCGTTCTTTATCTTCTTGATTGCTCCGACGGTAAGAGGGCAAGTTACTATGAAGTATACAACATCTCAACATTCTCCACAGAAGTTTGGTATCCTTGTCTAGGACCGCAAAGGAGCAACAATTGTTGGAACCTGCTGTGTGTTTGATACCTGGTTGGCTGCAATTGTTGTGGCAGGTCCATGTATGGAAGCTTTGCTGACCTCATGGCTTTTCTTCTTGCAGGTCTTCACCTGAAGTGGCAAGCAATGCTACAAAACAGAAGACCTTGTCACCCTGCCTCGCCGCTCTCAGCCCATTGTGGCATCCCCATGCGAAGGGCCCACTGGTCTCAGGATCACTGGGCGGGTGTGAACATCACCTTTCGCCTTGCATGGGGCTCCTCCTCCTGGCGGAGCAGGGACACCCATGTCATCTGTCTTCAGAGATGAAGGACTTGCGTTCTTTATCTTCTTGATTGCTCCGACGGTAAGAGGGCAAGTTACTATGAAGTATACAACAACTCAACATTCTCCACAGAAGTTTGGTATCCTTGTCTAGGACCGCAAAGGAGCAACAATTGTTGGAACCTGTTGTGTGTTTGATACCTGGTTGGCTGCAATTGTTGTGGCAGGTCCATGGATGGAAGCTTTGCTGACCTCATGGCTTTTCTTCTTGCAGGTCTTCACCTGAAGTGGCAAGCAATGCTACAAAACAGAAGACCTTGTCACCCTGCCTCGCCGCTCTCAGCCCATTGTGGCATCCCCATGCGAAGGGCCCACTGGTCTCAGGATCACTGGGCGGGTGTGAACATCACCTTTCGCCTTGCATGGGGCTCCTCCTCCTGGCGGGGCAGGGACACCCATGTCATCTGTCTTCAGAGATGAAGGACTTGCGTTCTTTATCTTCTAGATTGCTCCGACGGTAAGAGGCCAAGTTACTATGAAGTATACAACAACTCAACATTCTCCACAGAAGTTTGGTATCCTTGTCTAGGACCGCAAAGGAGCAACAATTGTTGGAACCTGCTGTGTGTTTGATACCTGGTTGGCTGCAATTGTTGTGGCAGGTCGATGTATGGAAGTTTTGCTGACCTCATGGCTTTTCTTCTTGCACGTCTTCACCTGAAGTGACAAGCAATGCTACAAAGCAGAAGACCTTGTCACCCTGCCTCGCCGCTCTCAGCCCATTGTGGCATCCCCATGCGTAGGGCCCACTGGTCTCAGGATCACTGGGCGGGTGTGAACATCAGCTTTCGCCTTGCACGGGGCTCCTCCTCCTGGCGGGGCAGGGACACCCATGTCATCTGTCTTCAGAGATGAAGGACTTGCGTTCTTTATCTTCTTGATTGCTCCGACGGTAAGAGGGCAAGTTACTATGAAGTATACAACATCTCAACATTCTCCACAGAAGTTTGGTATCCTTGTCTAGGACCGCAAAGGAGCAACAATTGTTGGAACCTGCTGTGTGTTTGATACCTGGTTGGCTGCAATTGTTGTGGCAGGTCCATGTATTGAAGCTTTGCTGACCTCATGGCTTTTCTTCTTGCAGGTCTTCAGCTGAAGTGGCAAGCAATGCTACAAAACAGAAGACCTTGTCACCCTGCCTCGCCGCTCTCAGCCCATTGTGGCATCCCCATGCGAAGGGCCCACTGGTCTCAGGATCACTGGGCGGGTGTGAACATCACCTTTCGCCTTGCATGGGGCTCCTCCTCCTGGCGGGGCAGGGACACCCATGTCATCTGTCTTCAGAGATGAAGGACTTGCGTTCTTTATCTTCTTGATTGCTCCGACGGTAAGAGGGCAAGTTACTATGAAGTATACAACATCTCAACATTCTCCACAGAAGTTTGGTATCCTTGTCTAGGACCGCAAAGGAGCAACAATTGTTGGAACCTGCTGTGTGTTTGATACCTGGTTGGCTGCAATTGTTGTGGCAGGTCCATGTATGGAAGCTTTGCTGACCTCATGGCTTTTCTTCTTGCAGGTCTTCACCTGAAGTGGCAAGCAATGCTACAAAGCAGAAGACCTAGTCACCCTGCCTCGCCGCTCTCAACCGATTGTGGCATCCCCATGCGAAGGGCCCACTGGTCTCAGGATCACTGGGCGGGTGTGAACATCACCTTTCGCCTTGCATGGGGCTCCTTCTCCTCCTAGCGGGGCGGGGCTGCATAGCTTCTCTGTTTTCAGAAGTGAAGACCTTTCATTTTGTATCTTCTTGATTGCTGCGAAGGTAAGAGGGGAAGTTACTATGAAGTACAGAGGTCCTCAACATCCTCCAGAGAAGGTTGGTATCCTTACCTAGGACTGCAAAGCAGCAACGATTGGGAGAATTTGCTGTGCCTCTTTATGCATGTCTGGCTGCAATTGTTGGAATAGGTCCAGGTATAAAAGTCTTGCTGACCGTTTGATACCTGGTTGGCTGCAATTGTTGTGGCAGGTCCATGTATGGAAGCTTTGCTGACCTCATGGCTTTTCTTCTTGCAGGTCTTCACCTGAAGTGGCAAGCAATGCTACAAAACAGAAGACCTTGTCACCCTGCCTCGCCGCTCTCAGCCCATTGTGGCATCCCCATGCGAAGGGCCCACTGGTCTCAGGATCACTGGGCGGGTGTGAACATCACCTTTCGCCTTGCATGGGGCTCCTCCTCCTGGCGGGGCAGGGACACCCATGTCATCTGTCTTCAGAGATGAAGGACTTGCGTTCTTTATCTTCTTGATTGCTCCGACGGTAAGAGGGCAAGTTACTATGAAGTATACAACAACTCAACATTCTCCACAGAAGTTTGGTATCCTTGTCTAGGACCGCAAAGGAGCAACAATTGTTGGAACCTGCTGTGTGTTTGATACCTGGTTGGCTGCAATTGTTGTGGCAGGTCCATGTATGGAAGCTTTGCTGACCTCATGGCTTTTCTTCTTGCAGGTCTTCACCTGAAGTGGCAAGCAATGCTACAAAGCAGAAGACCTAGTCACCCTGCCTCGCCGCTCTCAACCGATTGTGGCATCCCCATGCGAAGGGCCCACTGGTCTCAGGATCACTGGGCGGGTGTGAACATCACCTTTCGCCTTGCATGGGGCTCCTTCTCCTCCTAGCGGGGCGGGGCTGCATAGCTTCTCTGTTTTCAGAAGTGAAGACCTTTCATTTTGTATCTTCTTGATTGCTGCGAAGGTAAGAGGGGAAGTTACTATGAAGTACAGAGGTCCTCAACATCCTCCAGAGAAGGTTGGTATCCTTACCTAGGACTGCAAAGCAGCAACGATTGGGAGAATTTGCTGTGCCTCTTTATGCATGTCTGGCTGCAATTGTTGGAATAGGTCCAGGTATAAAAGTCTTGCTGACCGTTTGATACCTGGTTGGCTGCAATTGTTGTGGCAGGTCCATGTATGGAAGCTTTGCTGACCTCATGGCTTTTCTTCTTGCAGGTCTTCACCTGAAGTGGCAAGCAATGCTACAAAACAGAAGACCTTGTCACCCTGCCTCGCCGCTCTCAACCCATTGTGGCATCCCCATGCGAAGGGCCCACTGGTCTCAGGATCACTGGGCGGGTGTGAACATCACCTTTCGCCTTGCATGGGGCTCCTCCTCCTGGCGGGGCAGGGACACCCATGTCATCTGTCTTCAGAGATGAAGGACTTGCGTTCTTTATCTTCTTGATTGCTCCGACGGTAAGAGGGCAAGTTACTATGAAGTATACAACAACTCAACATTCTCCACAGAAGTTTGGTATCCTTGTCTAGGACCGCAAAGGAGCAACAATTGTTGGAACCTGCTGTGTGTTTGATACCTGGTTGGCTGCAATTGTTGTGGCAGGTCCATGGATGGAAGCTTTGCTGACCTCATGGCTTTTCTTCTTGCAGGTCTTCACCTGAAGTGGCAAGCAATGCTACAAAGCAGAAGACCTAGTCACCCTGCCTCGCCGCTCTCAACCCATTGTGGCATCCCCATGCGAAGGGCCCACTGGTCTCAGGATCACTGGGCGGGTGTGAACATCAGCTTTCGCCTTGCATGGGGCTCCTTCTCCTCCTAGCGGGGCGGGGCTGCATAGCTTCTCTGTTTTCAGAAGTGAAGACCTTTCATTTTGTATCTTCTTGATTGCTGCGAAGGTAAGAGGGGAAGTTACAATGAAGTACAGAGGTCCTCAACATCCTCCAGAGAAGATTGGTATCCTTACCTAGGACTGCAAAGCAGCAACGATTGGGAGAATTTGCTGTGCCTCTTTATGCATGTCTGGCTGCAATTGTTGGAATAGGTCCAGGTATAAAAGTCTTGCTGACCGTTTGATACCTGGTTGGCTGCAATTGTTGTGGCAGGTCCATGGATGGAAGCTTTGCTGACCTCATGGCTTTTCTTCTTGCAGGTCTTCACCTGAAGTGGCAAGCAATGCTACAAAGCAGAAGATTTAGTCACCCTGCCTCGCCGCTCTCAACCCATTGTGGCATCCCCATGCGAAGGGCCCACTGGTCTCAGGATCACTGGGCGGGTGTGAACATCAGCTTTCGCCTTGCATGGGGCTCCTTCTCCTCCTAGCGGGGCGGGGCTGCATAGCTTCTCTGTTTTCAGAAGTGAAGACCTTTCATTTTGTATCTTCTTGATTGCTGCGAAGGTAAGAGGGGAAGTTACAATGAAGTACAGAGGTCCTCAACATCCTCCAGAGAAGGTTGGTATCCTTACCTAGGACTGCAAAGCAGCAACGATTGGGAGAATTTGCTGTGCCTCTTTATGCATGTCTGGCTGCAATTGTTGGAATAGGTCCAGGTATAAAAGTCTTGCTGACCGTTTGATACCTGGTTGGCTGCAATTGTTGTGGCAGGTCCATGTATGGAAGCTTTGCTGACCTCATGGCTTTTCTTCTTGCACGTCTTCACCTGAAGTGGCAAGCAATGCTACAAAGCAGAAGACCTTGTCACCCTTTTTCGCCGCTCTCAGCCCATTGTGGCATCCCCATGCGTAGGGCCCACTGGTCTCAGGATCACTGGGCGGGTGTGAACATCAGCTTTCGCCTTGCATGGGGCTCCTCCTCCTGGCGGGGCAGGGACACCCATGTCATCTGTCTTCAGAGATGAAGGACTTGCGTTCTTTATCTTCTTGATTGCTCCGACGGTAAGAGGGCAAGTTACTATGAAGTATACAACATCTCAACATTCTCCACAGAAGTTTGGTATCCTTGTCTAGGACCGCAAAGGAGCAACAATTGTTGGAACCTGCTGTGTGTTTGATACCTGGTTGGCTGCAATTGTTGTGGCAGGTCCATGGATGGAAGCTTTGCTGACCTCATGGCTTTTCTTCTTGCAGGTCTTCACCTGAAGTGGCAAGCAATGCTACAAAGCAGAAGACCTAGTCACCCTGCCTCGCCGCTCTCAACCCATTGTGGCATCCCCATGCGAAGGGCCCACTGGTCTCAGGATCACTGGGCGGGTGTGAACATCAGCTTTCGCCTTGCATGGGGCTCCTTCTCCTCCTAGCGGGGCGGGGCTGCATAGCTTCTCTGTTTTCAGAAGTGAAGACCTTTCATTTTGTATCTTCTTGATTGCTGCGAAGGTAAGAGGGGAAGTTACAATGAAGTACAGAGGTCCTCAACATCCTCCAGAGAAGGTTGGTATCCTTACCTAGGACTGCAAAGCAGCAACGATTGGGAGAATTTGCTGTGCCTCTTTATGCATGTCTGGCTGCAATTGTTGGAATAGGTCCAGGTATAAAAGTCTTGCTGACCGTTTGATACCTGGTTGGCTGCAATTGTTGTGGCAGGTCCATGTATGGAAGCTTTGCTGACCTCATGGCTTTTCTTCTTGCACGTCTTCACCTGAAGTGGCAAGCAATGCTACAAAGCAGAAGACCTTGTCACCCTTTTTCGCCGCTCTCAGCCCATTGTGGCATCCCCATGCGTAGGGCCCACTGGTCTCAGGATCACTGGGCGGGTGTGAACATCACCTTTCGCCTTGCATGGGGCTCCTCCTCCTGGCGGGGCAGGGACACCCATGTCATCTGTCTTCAGAGATGAAGGACTTGCGTTCTTTATCTTCTTGATTGCTCCGACGGTAAGAGGGCAAGTTACTATGAAGTATACAACATCTCAACATTCTCCACAGAAGTTTGGTATCCTTGTCTAGGACCGCAAAGGAGCAACAATTGTTGGAACCTGCTGTGTGTTTGATACCTGGTTGGCTGCAATTGTTGTGGCAGGTCCATGGATGGAAGCTTTGCTGACCTCATGGCTTTTCTTCTTGCAGGTCTTCACCTGAAGTGGCAAGCAATGCTACAAAGCAGAAGACCTAGTCACCCTGCCTCGCCGCTCTCAACCCATTGTGGCATCCCCATGCGAAGGGCCCACTGGTCTCAGGATCACTGGGCGGGTGTGAACATCAGCTTTCGCCTTGCATGGGGCTCCTTCTCCTCCTAGCGGGGCGGGGCTGCATAGCTTCTCTGTTTTCAGAAGTGAAGACCTTTCATTTTGTATCTTCTTGATTGCTGCGAAGGTAAGAGGGGAAGTTACAATGAAGTACAGAGGTCCTCAACATCCTCCAGAGAAGGTTGGTATCCTTACCTAGGACTGCAAAGCAGCAACGATTGGGAGAATTTGCTGTGCCTCTTTATGCATGTCTGGCTGCAATTGTTGGAATAGGTCCAGGTATAAAAGTCTTGCTGACCGTTTGATACCTGGTTGGCTGCAATTGTTGTGGCAGGTCCATGTATGGAAGCTTTGCTGACCTCATGGCTTTTCTTCTTGCAGGTCTTCACCTGAAGTGGCAAGCAATGCTACAAAGCAGAAGACCTAGTCACCCTGCCTCGCCGCTCTCAACCCATTGTGGCATCCCCATGCGAAGGGCCCACTGGTCTCAGGATCACTGGGCGGGTGTGAACATCAGCTTTCGCCTTGCATGGGGCTCCTTCTCCTCCTAGCGGGGCGGGGCTGCATAGCTTCTCTGTTTTCAGAAGTGAAGACCTTTCATTTTGTATCTTCTTGATTGCTGCGAAGGTAAGAGGGGAAGTTACAATGAAGTACAGAGGTCCTCAACATCCTCCAGAGAAGGTTGGTATCCTTACCTAGGACTGCAAAGCAGCAACGATTGGGAGAATTTGCTGTGCCTCTTTATGCATGTCTGGCTGCAATTGTTGGAATAGGTCCAGGTATAAAAGTCTTGCTGACCGTTTGATACCTGGTTGGCTGCAATTGTTGTGGCAGGTCCATGTATGGAAGCTTTGCTGACCTCATGGCTTTTCTTCTTGCAGGTCTTCACCTGAAGTGGCAAGCAATGCTACAAAGCAGAAGACCTTGTCACCCTTTTTCGCCGCTCTCAGCCCATTGTGGCATCCCCATGCGTAGGGCCCACTGGTCTCAGGATCACTGGGCGGGTGTGAACATCAGCTTTCGCCTTGCATGGGGCTCCTCCTCCTGGCGGGGCAGGGACACCCATGTCATCTGTCTTCAGAGATGAAGGACTTGCGTTCTTTATCTTCTTGATTGCTCCGACGGTAAGAGGGCAAGTTACTATGAAGTATACAACATCTCAACATTCTCCACAGAAGTTTGGTATCCTTGTCTAGGACCGCAAAGGAGCAACAATTGTTGGAACCTGCTGTGTGTTTGATACCTGGTTGGCTGCAATTGTTGTGGCAGGTCCATGGATGGAAGCTTTGCTGACCTCATGGCTTTTCTTCTTGCAGGTCTTCACCTGAAGTGGCAAGCAATGCTACAAAGCAGAAGACCTAGTCACCCTGCCTCGCCGCTCTCAACCCATTGTGGCATCCCCATGCGAAGGGCCCACTGGTCTCAGGATCACTGGGCGGGTGTGAACATCAGCTTTCGCCTTGCATGGGGCTCCTTCTCCTCCTAGCGGGGCGGGGCTGCATAGCTTCTCTGTTTTCAGAAGTGAAGACCTTTCATTTTGTATCTTCTTGATTGCTGCGAAGGTAAGAGGGGAAGTTACAATGAAGTACAGAGGTCCTCAACATCCTCCAGAGAAGGTTGGTATCCTTACCTAGGACTGCAAAGCAGCAACGATTGGGAGAATTTGCTGTGCCTCTTTATGCATGTCTGGCTGCAATTGTTGGAATAGGTCCAGGTATAAAAGTCTTGCTGACCGTTTGATACCTGGTTGGCTGCAATTGTTGTGGCAGGTCCATGTATGGAAGCTTTGCTGACCTCATGGCTTTTCTTCTTGCAGGTCTTCACCTGAAGTGGCAAGCAATGCTACAAAGCAGAAGATTTAGTCACCCTGCCTCGCCGCTCTCAACCCATTGTGGCATCCCCATGCGAAGGGCCCACTGGTCTCAGGATCACTGGGCGGGTGTGAACATCAACTTTCGCCTTGCATGGGGCTCCTTCTCCTCCTAGCGGGGCGGGGCTGCATAGCTTCTCTGTTTTCAGAAGTGAAGACCTTTCATTTTGTATCTTCTTGATTGCTGCGAAGGTAAGAGGGGAAGTTACAGTGAAGTACAGAGGTCCTCAACATCCTCCAGAGAAGGTTGGTATCCTTACCTAGGACTGCAAAGCAGCAACGATTGGGAGAATTTGCTGTGCCTCTTTATGCATGTCTGGCTGCAATTGTTGGAATAGGTCCAGGTATAAAAGTCTTGCTGACCGTTTGATACCTGGTTGGCTGCAATTGTTGTGGCAGGTCCATGTATGGAAGCTTTGCTGACCTCATGGCTTTTCTTCTTGCACGTCTTCACCTGAAGTGGCAAGCAATGCTACAAAGCAGAAGACCTTGTCACCCTTTTTCGCCGCTCTCAGCCCATTGTGGCATCCCCATGCGTAGGGCCCACTGGTCTCAGGATCACTGGGCGGGTGTGAACATCAGCTTTCGCCTTGCATGGGGCTCCTCCTCCTGGCGGGGCAGGGACACCCATGTCATCTGTCTTCAGAGATGAAGGACTTGCGTTCTTTATCTTCTTGATTGCTCCGACGGTAAGAGGGCAAGTTACTATGAAGTATACAACATCTCAACATTCTCCACAGAAGTTTGGTATCCTTGTCTAGGACCGCAAAGGAGCAACAATTGTTGGAACCTGCTGTGTGTTTGATACCTGGTTGGCTGCAATTGTTGTGGCAGGTCCATGGATGGAAGCTTTGCTGACCTCATGGCTTTTCTTCTTGCAGGTCTTCACCTGAAGTGGCAAGCAATGCTACAAAGCAGAAGACCTAGTCACCCTGCCTCGCCGCTCTCAACCCATTGTGGCATCCCCATGCGAAGGGCCCACTGGTCTCAGGATCACTGGGCGGGTGTGAACATCAGCTTTCGCCTTGCATGGGGCTCCTTCTCCTCCTAGCGGGGCGGGGCTGCATAGCTTCTCTGTTTTCAGAAGTGAAGACCTTTCATTTTGTATCTTCTTGATTGCTGCGAAGGTAAGAGGGGAAGTTACAATGAAGTACAGAGGTCCTCAACATCCTCCAGAGAAGGTTGGTATCCTTACCTAGGACTGCAAAGCAGCAACGATTGGGAGAATTTGCTGTGCCTCTTTATGCATGTCTGGCTGCAATTGTTGGAATAGGTCCAGGTATAAAAGTCTTGCTGACCGTTTGATACCTGGTTGGCTGCAATTGTTGTGGCAGGTCCATGGATGGAAGCTTTGCTGACCTCATGGCTTTTCTTCTTGCAGGTCTTCACCTGAAGTGGCAAGCAATGCTACAAAGCAGAAGATTTAGTCACCCTGCCTCGCCGCTCTCAACCCATTGTGGCATCCCCATGCGAAGGGCCCACTGGTCTCAGGATCACTGGGCGGGTGTGAACATCAGCTTTCGCCTTGCATGGGGCTCCTTCTCCTCCTAGCGGGGCGGGGCTGCATAGCTTCTCTGTTTTCAGAAGTGAAGACCTTTCATTTTGTATCTTCTTGATTGCTGCGAAGGTAAGAGGGGAAGTTACAATGAAGTACAGAGGTCCTCAACATCCTCCAGAGAAGGTTGGTATCCTTACCTAGGACTGCAAAGCAGCAACGATTGGGAGAATTTGCTGTGCCTCTTTATGCATGTCTGGCTGCAATTGTTGGAATAGGTCCAGGTATAAAAGTCTTGCTGACCGTTTGATACCTGGTTGGCTGCAATTGTTGTGGCAGGTCCATGTATGGAAGCTTTGCTGACCTCATGGCTTTTCTTCTTGCACGTCTTCACCTGAAGTGGCAAGCAATGCTACAAAGCAGAAGACCTTGTCACCCTTTTTCGCCGCTCTCAGCCCATTGTGGCATCCCCATGCGTAGGGCCCACTGGTCTCAGGATCACTGGGCGGGTGTGAACATCAGCTTTCGCCTTGCATGGGGCTCCTCCTCCTGGCGGGGCAGGGACACCCATGTCATCTGTCTTCAGAGATGAAGGACTTGCGTTCTTTATCTTCTTGATTGCTCCGACGGTAAGAGGGCAAGTTACTATGAAGTATACAACATCTCAACATTCTCCACAGAAGTTTGGTATCCTTGTCTAGGACCGCAAAGGAGCAACAATTGTTGGAACCTGCTGTGTGTTTGATACCTGGTTGGCTGCAATTGTTGTGGCAGGTCCATGGATGGAAGCTTTGCTGACCTCATGGCTTTTCTTCTTGCAGGTCTTCACCTGAAGTGGCAAGCAATGCTACAAAGCAGAAGACCTAGTCACCCTGCCTCGCCGCTCTCAACCGATTGTGGCATCCCCATGCGAAGGGCCCACTGGTCTCAGGATCACTGGGCGGGTGTGAACATCACCTTTCGCCTTGCATGGGGCTCCTTCTCCTCCTAGCGGGGCGGGGCTGCATAGCTTCTCTGTTTTCAGAAGTGAAGACCTTTCATTTTGTATCTTCTTGATTGCTGCGAAGGTAAGAGGGGAAGTTACTATGAAGTACAGAGGTCCTCAACATCCTCCAGAGAAGGTTGGTATCCTTACCTAGGACTGCAAAGCAGCAACGATTGGGAGAATTTGCTGTGCCTCTTTATGCATGTCTGGCTGCAATTGTTGGAATAGGTCCAGGTATAAAAGTCTTGCTGACCGTTTGATACCTGGTTGGCTGCAATTGTTGTGGCAGGTCCATGGATGGAAGCTTTGCTGACCTCATGGCTTTTCTTCTTGCAGGTCTTCACCTGAAGTGGCAAGCAATGCTACAAAGCAGAAGATTTAGTCACCCTGCCTCGCCGCTCTCAACCCATTGTGGCATCCCCATGCGAAGGGCCCACTGGTCTCAGGATCACTGGGCGGGTGTGAACATCAGCTTTCGCCTTGCATGGGGCTCCTTCTCCTCCTAGCGGGGCGGGGCTGCATAGCTTCTCTGTTTTCAGAAGTGAAGACCTTTCATTTTGTATCTTCTTGATTGCTGCGAAGGTAAGAGGGGAAGTTACTATGAAGTACAGAGGTCCTCAACATCCTCCAGAGAAGGTTGGTATCCTTACCTAGGACTGCAAAGCAGCAACGATTGGGAGAATTTGCTGTGCCTCTTTATGCATGTCTGGCTGCAATTGTTGGAATAGGTCCAGGTATAAAAGTCTTGCTGACCGTTTGATACCTGGTTGGCTGCAATTGTTGTGGCAGGTCCATGGATGGAAGCTTTGCTGACCTCATGGCTTTTCTTCTTGCAGGTCTTCACCTGAAGTGGCAAGCAATGCTACAAAGCAGAAGATTTAGTCACCCTGCCTCGCCGCTCTCAACCCATTGTGGCATCCCCATGCGAAGGGCCCACTGGTCTCAGGATCACTGGGCGGGTGTGAACATCAGCTTTCGCCTTGCATGGGGCTCCTTCTCCTCCTAGCGGGGCGGGGCTGCATAGCTTCTCTGTTTTCAGAAGTGAAGACCTTTCATTTTGTATCTTCTTGATTGCTGCGAAGGTAAGAGGGGAAGTTACTATGAAGTACAGAGGTCCTCAACATCCTCCAGAGAAGGTTGGTATCCTTACCTAGGACTGCAAAGCAGCAACGATTGGGAGAATTTGCTGTGCCTCTTTATGCATGTCTGGCTGCAATTGTTGGAATAGGTCCAGGTATAAAAGTCTTGCTGACCGTTTGATACCTGGTTGGCTGCAATTGTTGTGGCAGGTCCATGGATGGAAGCTTTGCTGACCTCATGGCTTTTCTTCTTGCAGGTCTTCACCTGAAGTGGCAAGCAATGCTACAAAGCAGAAGATTTAGTCACCCTGCCTCGCCGCTCTCAACCCATTGTGGCATCCCCATGCGAAGGGCCCACTGGTCTCAGGATCACTGGGCGGGTGTGAACATCAGCTTTCGCCTTGCATGGGGCTCCTTCTCCTCCTAGCGGGGCGGGGCTGCATAGCTTCTCTGTTTTCAGAAGTGAAGACCTTTCATTTTGTATCTTCTTGATTGCTGCGAAGGTAAGAGGGGAAGTTACAATGAAGTACAGAGGTCCTCAACATCCTCCAGAGAAGGTTGGTATCCTTACCTAGGACTGCAAAGCAGCAACGATTGGGAGAATTTGCTGTGCCTCTTTATGCATGTCTGGCTGCAATTGTTGGAATAGGTCCAGGTATAAAAGTCTTGCTGACCGTTTGATACCTGGTTGGCTGCAATTGTTGTGGCAGGTCCATGTATGGAAGCTTTGCTGACCTCATGGCTTTTCTTCTTGCACGTCTTCACCTGAAGTGGCAAGCAATGCTACAAAGCAGAAGACCTTGTCACCCTTTTTCGCCGCTCTCAGCCCATTGTGGCATCCCCATGCGTAGGGCCCACTGGTCTCAGGATCACTGGGCGGGTGTGAACATCAGCTTTCGCCTTGCATGGGGCTCCTCCTCCTGGCGGGGCAGGGACACCCATGTCATCTGTCTTCAGAAATGAAGGACTTGCGTTCTTTATCTTCTTGATTGCTCCGACGGTAAGAGGGCAAGTTACTATGAAGTATACAACATCTCAACATTCTCCACAGAAGTTTGGTATCCTTGTCTAGGACCGCAAAGGAGCAACAATTGTTGGAACCTGCTGTGTGTTTGATACCTGGTTGGCTGCAATTGTTGTGGCAGGTCCATGGATGGAAGCTTTGCTGACCTCATGGCTTTTCTTCTTGCAGGTCTTCACCTGAAGTGGCAAGCAATGCTACAAAGCAGAAGACCTAGTCACCCTGCCTCGCCGCTCTCAACCCATTGTGGCATCCCCATGCGAAGGGCCCACTGGTCTCAGGATCACTGGGCGGGTGTGAACATCACCTTTCGCCTTGCATGGGGCTCCTTCTCCTCCTAGCGGGGCGGGGCTGCATAGCTTCTCTGTTTTCAGAAGTGAAGACCTTTCATTTTGTATCTTCTTGATTGCTGCGAAGGTAAGAGGGGAAGTTACTATGAAGTACAGAGGTCCTCAACATCCTCCAGAGAAGGTTGGTATCCTTACCTAGGACTGCAAAGCAGCAACGATTGGGAGAATTTGCTGTGCCTCTTTATGCATGTCTGGCTGCAATTGTTGGAATAGGTCCAGGTATAAAAGTCTTGCTGACCGTTTGATACCTGGTTGGCTGCAATTGTTGTGGCAGGTCCATGGATGGAAGCTTTGCTGACCTCATGGCTTTTCTTCTTGCAGGTCTTCACCTGAAGTGGCAAGCAATGCTACAAAGCAGAAGATTTAGTCACCCTGCCTCGCCGCTCTCAACCCATTGTGGCATCCCCATGCGAAGGGCCCACTGGTCTCAGGATCACTGGGCGGGTGTGAACATCAGCTTTCGCCTTGCATGGGGCTCCTTCTCCTCCTAGCGGGGCGGGGCTGCATAGCTTCTCTGTTTTCAGAAGTGAAGACCTTTCATTTTGTATCTTCTTGATTGCTGCGAAGGTAAGAGGGGAAGTTACAATGAAGTACAGAGGTCCTCAACATCCTCCAGAGAAGGTTGGTATCCTTACCTAGGACTGCAAAGCAGCAACGATTGGGAGAATTTGCTGTGCCTCTTTATGCATGTCTGGCTGCAATTGTTGGAATAGGTCCAGGTATAAAAGTCTTGCTGACCGTTTGATACCTGGTTGGCTGCAATTGTTGTGGCAGGTCCATGTATGGAAGCTTTGCTGACCTCATGGCTTTTCTTCTTGCACGTCTTCACCTGAAGTGGCAAGCAATGCTACAAAGCAGAAGACCTTGTCACCCTTTTTCGCCGCTCTCAGCCCATTGTGGCATCCCCATGCGTAGGGCCCACTGGTCTCAGGATCACTGGGCGGGTGTGAACATCAGCTTTCGCCTTGCATGGGGCTCCTCCTCCTGGCGGGGCAGGGACACCCATGTCATCTGTCTTCAGAGATGAAGGACTTGCGTTCTTTATCTTCTTGATTGCTCCGACGGTAAGAGGGCAAGTTACTATGAAGTATACAACATCTCAACATTCTCCACAGAAGTTTGGTATCCTTGTCTAGGACCGCAAAGGAGCAACAATTGTTGGAACCTGCTGTGTGTTGGATACCTGGTTGGCTGCAATTGTTGTGGCAGGTCCATGTATGGAAGCTTTGCTGACCTCATGGCTTTTCTTCTTGCAGGTCTTCACCTGAAGTGGCAAGCAATGCTACAAAGCAGAAGACCTAGTCACCCTGCCTCGCCGCTCTCAACCCATTGTGGCATCCCCATGCGAAGGGCCCACTGGTCTCAGGATCACTGGGCGGGTGTGAACATCACCTTTCGCCTTGCATGGGGCTCCTTCTCCTCCTAGCGGGGCGGGGCTGCATAGCTTCTCTGTTTTCAGAAGTGAAGACCTTTCATTTTGTATCTTCTTGATTGCTGCGAAGGTAAGAGGGGAAGTTACTATGAAGTATACAACATCTCAACATTCTCCACAGAAGTTTGGTATCCTTGTCTAGGACCGCAAAGGAGCAACAATTGTTGGAACCTGCTGTGTGTTGGATACCTGGTTGGCTGCAATTGTTGTGGCAGGTCCATGTATGGAAGCTTTGCTGACCTCATGGCTTTTCTTCTTGCAGGTCTTCACCTGAAGTGGCAAGCAATGCTACAAAGCAGAAGACCTAGTCACCCTGCCTCGCCGCTCTCAACCCATTGTGGCATCCCCATGCGAAGGGCCCACTGGTCTCAGGATCACTGGGCGGGTGTGAACATCACCTTTCGCCTTGCATGGGGCTCCTTCTCCTCCTAGCGGGGCGGGGCTGCATAGCTTCTCTGTTTTCAGAAGTGAAGACCTTTCATTTTGTATCTTCTTGATTGCTGCGAAGGTAAGAGGGGAAGTTACTATGAAGTATACAACATCTCAACATTCTCCACAGAAGTTTGGTATCCTTGTCTAGGACCGCAAAGGAGCAACAATTGTTGGAACCTGCTGTGTGTTGGATACCTGGTTGGCTGCAATTGTTGTGGCAGGTCCATGTATGGAAGCTTTGCTGACCTCATGGCTTTTCTTCTTGCAGGTCTTCACCTGAAGTGGCAAGCAATGCTACAAAGCAGAAGACCTAGTCACCCTGCCTCGCCGCTCTCAACCCATTGTGGCATCCCCATGCGAAGGGCCCACTGGTCTCAGGATCACTGGGCGGGTGTGAACATCACCTTTCGCCTTGCATGGGGCTCCTCCTCCTGACGGGGCAGGGACGCACAGGTTCTCTGTCTTCAGAGATGAAAGACTTGCGTTCTTTATCTTCTAGATTGCTCCGGCGGTAAGAGGGCAAGTTACTCCGGCGGTAAGAGGACAAGGGCACTCTCCATTGCTATCCGCTAGGTTGCCAGTTCGAACCCCGATGCGGGCGGGGTTTTCGAAGGGTCATGCCGTACGCGGTATGATCGGGTCAAAGTGTGGGTTCGCCCATGTTGCCGGCCTGAGGAATGACACTTAATCAATGTGTCGAATGCACCTCAGGTCCTTCGCAGGCAAACACACACTATGAAGTAGAGAGAGAGAGAGAGAGAGAACTATGAAGTATACAACATCTCAACATTCTCAACAGAAGTTTGGTATCCTTGTGTAGGACTGTAAAGCAGCAACAAATGTTGGAACCTGCTGTGCTTTTTGATACCTGGTTGGCTGCAATTGTTGTCATAGGTCCATGTGCGGAAGTTTTGCTGACCTCGTGGCTTTTCATCTTGCAGGTCTTCAGCTGTCAAAGTGGCACTGAGCAATGCTACAAAGCAGAAGATTCTGTTACCCTGCCCCGCAGCTCTCGCTCAGCCCATTCTGAGGGGGCAGTGTGTAAGCTGTAGGTACGAGTACTGAGTTTGTTGAGGTGTGGCAACGTCTCAGTTATGTTGATGCCCTGAAGCGTGCGTGAGGTTTCAGGCCCGGACAATCACGGTTGCCAGGCAACTTGGCATGGATGGTTGATTGTAAGGTTGTCGTATGCAAGGGATATATATATATATATATGCACGGATACGCCAGTGTAAGACATGACTGATACTTTCTAGGCTACCCCAATGTCGGTCGCTCGGTACCGTGCGCTGTTACGAACTCACTCTTCGATCCCCTTGTCCCTGCCAGTGTAAGACATGACTGATACTTTCTAGGCTACCCCAATGTCGGTCGCTCGGTACCGTGCGCTGTTACGAACTCACTCTTCGATCCCCTAGTGTGTGTATACACACACACAACAACACTGCAACTGGACTGAAGGAAGTGAGATTTCTTGTATCCATTAATTTAATGTTTGTTATGTTGTTATGTTAATGCTTTCGTGTGGTGAATGCAAGGGCGATTCTGGTCTGCGAGTCGAGGGCGGTTCTGGTGGCTGACTCTTTGATACCCTCGGATCGCTAAATGGGATCCGGCTTCTAACCCGAGACCGCCGATAACACTTTCCACGAACTTATAATAATAGTTCCTGAAACATTACTAACCTCAGACCAATGCACTGGAAACGTCAAAGCGACCGGTAGTACCTCCCAAATTCAGCCCATCCCGGGACCCGCACCGCCGGGACTCGAATTTAGCCCAGCCTCGACCACAGATGGAGATTGTGTTGTGAAGTCGCACCATTGTTTTCGGATAGCAACGACTGACCGATTTGAGCAGTGAATGCGGCACGGAGTAAGGGAGCTCGAACCATTGACATCTCACGGCTGTAGACTAACAACCTCCCGGCATTGAGCTGACATCGCTCACTGACAACAATCAGGGAGAGTAATCTTTGCCTCCTCACTCAAGTGAAGTACTATTACTGCCTTAACTCCTTGCTGCCCCTCTGTACTTACATTGCCTTCTGCTCCCCTTGCTCAGTGCCCCGCCCAGTCTTGTGCGCTGATCAAGGCGGCCTTAACACGGCATTCCGCACTGTGGTACCGTAAACAGCCTCTTCCATCAACATCGGTGTCATGATCGCTACGATTTATGCTGCTATCATTGTACCAGCATCAGCATGGCACCAGCACAGTCCACCATGTTTTCTCCTTCAATCAGACCACAGCGGCCATGCCACAACGATACCAGCATCTTTCAAAGACCTAATAGTCTTTTGCACTGCTTTCCTACAGATTACATATTACAGATTACAAAGTGGCCCCACAAAGGGGGCGCCCGTAACGGAGCCAAACTAGGCTCCATGGGCATCATACACCATGCCAGACTCATCAATATAATCATCATAGTCAGACGAAAACGTATCAATTTGATAACCAACCAGACCTAGCTCCTCTAGTGTCTCCCTAGTTGCATAAGGTAGACGGTCGGATGCTTCAAAGCGCCTATAGTCTAGGCATTCTGATACAAAGGCAGCAACCTTCCTGGGGTTCTGGTTCATGAAAGCACTGACCTTCCCAGAGGGCCGCATAGACCGAGCAGCCTACTAGCACCTGGCCAGTTACTCAGCCTTAGCACGCGGAGCTTAGGTGGCCAAGGTAACACAGCAGCAGCAAATGCTGCTGCTGCCTCCTCACCTCAGCCTTGCAGGTACCGCTCCTGCCGCTGCCATACTAATTGCTCCTTGTAAGCACCCACTCACCCAAGTGACTTCAGCAAGCTCAAAAAGCTGCTCTGCACCTAGCTGCCAGGCCCAGAAGGTAAGCCTCCGCGGCAGCTCCGGCATGACCTACTACATTTCATGATATGCCAAATATCCTGCACCCCAAGCTGTTACGGGGAACAGTGACCTGGCCCTGCACGACCCATTACTAACACGCCAAGGGTCTCAAGCACTTCCTCAGTGCCCTGCGAGCTGCTGCTGCTGAACTCCTGCTGCTGCTACTGCCATTTGTGCCTTTCCGTTTCCCAGGCTTCTTCCCCTGCTGCTGCTTTCTTTGCCGCTCCTGCATCACCTCCAGTAACTCAGGATCAGGAAGAGTTCCTTCCAAAGGCCCTGCTGCTGTAACTGCCGCCGCTGCTGCTGCTGATCCTACTGCTGCTAGTTCAAGGCTGCTGCTGCTAGAGCTACTGCTAGGCAGGTCCTGCTCGTCGCTGCTGTGGGTTGTACTGGTGGACGCTGTAGCACTAACCTCGCCTTCTGCTTGACTGCTGCTGCTACTGCTGTTGCTGCATTGGCGTGCCCATGTTCGTATCTGCTGCCAATCCAGGCCTGCTGCTTGAACTTGAGGGAGGAGTTCATCCACCACCTCCTGCAACACAAAACACGGCAAAAAGAGCAACAAATAAACTTTCAGTTTCAAGGTAACAGCAAGCCTGGGCATACGTCTTATAGCCAGTGAAACGCAGACACTATCAAAGAGAAATATATGATTGCCTGGCTAGTGCCTAATTTCTAAGGTTGCACCTGAAGGATAACTCTGGGGTGTCCTATCGCTCACATGATCGCTTAGCGCAATCCCATGTCCCTTACTGAAAGTCTGCATGGTGTATCACAGTGTAGATGTGCTAATCCTGTGTGAAAGCAACACCATGTTGGTAGAACATGTAGGCAGCAACATAAGAAACAGGCTTTGTGAAGCAGGGGCTGGGATGACAGCAGCACCAAAAGCAGCAGGAGGTTCATTACCACTTGCATAGGCATCACATCTACAATGTCCAACACCTGACCCAAACCTTTGGGTGCTCCACGGGTTGCTCATGGTTGCCAGCAACTCAGGCAGTCAACCCCCTAGACTGACTAAACACTCGACTAGTAACTGACTAAAGCCACCTGCGGACTGTGAAACTCCTTTAAACAACACCCTTGGCCCCAACTCCCAGGCCACACACAAAATGACCATGGCTTCTCGTGTCCAAATCTGGACTACCCACGTAGAAGGCTTTGGGTATTGGCCCTTACCTGATCATTAGACATTAGCCCCTCTATCCAGATGTCCAGCTGCTGTTCCAGGTCAGCGTCTACAAAGGGGATGTTATCATGCTGTGCCATGTCTACTGCAGTGGCAAGCTTGGTCAGGGCGGCTTCATCAAGTTCAGTCCGCAGGATCTTGGCGACCAGGTTTTCTTGGCGCTTGCGACCCTGAGCGAGGAAGAGAGGGGTGCGCAGGGTTGGAGGAAGGCAAATAGTACTACCGGGTCAGTGGCTTGTTGGCTTAAACATCAGTGGCTTGTTGGCCTGCTGCCCTTTACACCCTACTTGTGCTCGAGTATACGAGGTATGAGATTCCCTTTACAGCTTCATCCATATGCCTAGGTTGGGAATCAATTCACCTGGTTTGTAGGTGGAATCCTCAGGGCAATGTCCAGCTCTTGTCGTTGCTGCTCTGTTAGAAGATGCGAGACAGCTTGAAGTTGCTTGCTGCTCATGTTGCAGAGGCCCTTCACGATCCGCGAGGCCTCTTGAGCTGCATGTAGCAGCATGTTAATGTAGGGCCAATGCTCAGGTCGTGCAGTCGTCTGTTGCAGCTGCTGGGAACTCACCGTGCTTCTTTACTTCCGTTCTACCCATCCATGTCCGCTTGATCCTTTCTGAGTCCGCGAAGTTAAATGACGCTCTGACGACTAGCTTGCCCGAGAACGGCCGTGTCACGGGTCGACCATGCCTCATGGTAGGTGAGATCTTCAAGTTTGAAAGACAGGCCGGTGAGCCCTGCATGATTGTATTCTCAATGGTTGTAGGGCAGTAGACACATGTGCTTTCCGCAGCAGCGCGCTTAATGTACGCCTGGCAAGCTTGAAAGTCACACCATGTGCCGTCAAATCCGAAGCTGGGTTTGCTTTCCACCCAAGCCAAACGTAAAAAACATCCTATTCCCTCACATGCTGCTAAATGAGCAAGCATCAAACAAAAACACAGGACTCTCGGCCTCACTCACAACGGCACTACTGTTTCGGCACCCAGTGACACCGCTGTACCTGGCGGCGCAACGTGGATGCCAAAACACATGTCCGTAGCCCGTAGGCATACAGCCCCAACAGGGCCCCTCTTGTTTGGAAAAACTACCCCCCTCCCCTAATCCCTGTTGGCTCATCCTCATCCATGACCGTCTAACCACGCCTCCAGTCCAGGACGGCTTTGACCTCTCCCTCTCTCTCCAAATATGAAAGCCTGCAAGAGCTGTGTAGTCTGCTCGGTTGGTCAATGCTCCTGAAGGCCACCCCCGCTGCTTGTCAAACACTACTATGCACATCTTCTACTCCTCCTTCGTGTCAGCAGGACCATTCACCTGCCCCTCCCTGCAACCACAGCAAAACGCAAGTGACACATCTGTCAAGAGCCTACTCCGTTGACATATGCAAGAAGGTTTCCTCCCGTCTCTACATAGATCTTTGTCTCTCTCATAACTCAAGAATGCCCTTTCGTTCTTTCCTTCCAAAACACGGTGCTGCTATCAATTCGGCGCTGCTATCAAGGGATGGATGCACAACCAATGTTACTGTCCTAGCCTGAGTAAGATCACCAGTCCAATCACCAATCCAAGCCAGTGTACATCTTATGAAGGGACACTCTGCGCTTCACGTCCTGTGGCACCCCTTCTGTCGCCTTAACAAAGTTCAGCCCCTCCGCCTGAATTGTCTAAAAGCCCACCACCCTCTTTCTTACCTCGCTGCTGCTTTCAGCAGCGTGTGATGGGGGACAGCATCACGCAAGAAAAAGAGGACACACAATTACAAAGAATGCAAGAGAGTAGGAGAGTCCCATAGGGCTCCTATGGGGCTCCTATGGGGCTCTCCAAACTGCATGAACTATTTTGAAACTGAACAGGCAAAATGGTGACATCCTTGTCACCCTGGTGCTCGCTAATTCTACCTGGCTATGACCCCAAAGGAAGGAGAAATCCGAACCTCCTGGCTAACCTGCACCATATGAGGGAAATCTACAAATGAAGCAGCTGTGCACCCATAAGATCATACTACTGAATCTGATGATCACCAACAGCCCGAAGCCCATCATCCCAATGCACTTGATGTAAGACATCACCCTTGACCAGAAGATGATGTGGTCAAGTCTCTTTAGCTGCTACTTCAACACGCCATTGCAACTAATGTTCCCCTTCTACCCAACCCCACTTTGAGCGCTGTACTGCTCCAAAAACTTACTGTGGTAGCTCTGCTTTGCAATGTACTGTGTAGTACCGCCACCCAGCAATCATCCACACACTGGAAAGACCTGCAGCACAAACAACAAAAACAACAGCATGTTAAGGTCACAGCCCTGCCAATGCCACATGAATAAAGATGCTTATCCATGTGAGCGTAGGTCTATGGGTAGGCTTATGCATATATATCTGCTGCTTGGAGGAAGTGATGTAGATGGTCAAAAAATCCCGCCTATCTCCTATCTGTTCAGGTGGTTGGTACAGTTTAAGCCTTTTGCTCTGCCAGAAGGACCATTTTGCGTTTGAACTGTTAGACAGGGGGACATGCGGGGCCCACCGGGTGCATGCTGGTAGAAAACCAAAGCATGTGCTATTAATATGTGTCTCAGTTGTGCTGGGACGGCTACTGCCAGAGACTCCTTTCGCCGCTGCAGCTGCTACTAGTACTCAAGCTGCTGCTGCTGCTGTTATGGTTGGTGGTGGTGGTGGTACTGCTGCTGCTTCTGCCACCAGTATCATTACTGCTGTCGTCCTGCTGCTCCACTCTTCCCGGTTGCCTGTTTGTTGCTGTTCCTGTCAAACACCTACACTTCCAGTTGCTGCTAGCGCTACTGCAGGGCCCCCTCTGCTGCAGCCCCTGCTAACCCTGCTGATTCAACATACTATGTAATCTCTTTCGGCAGGGGACATCCCTCAGCATCTTTCACGACTGCACCCCCGCTTGCTGTTTTCATAAGAGCTTGAGGTGCGGGGCTTATGGCAATTTTGCTATGGCACATCATGGAATGTAATAACAATACATCACCACTACACCACCGCGCCCCCGCCAGCTTTTCCCCGCAGCAGATCGACATATAAAGGGTGTGGAACTGAGCTGCTGCCACTGCGGCTGCTGCTGTCTTGGTGCCACTGTTCGACATAGTTTTCCTTGTCCTCTCTCCTCATCCCTCTCATCCTCCCCTGTGCCCTGCAGCAGCTGCTTCTGCGACTGCCTGGGCAACACTGCTGTTTTCCTCCTCCTCCTCCTGCTGCCGCTGCCGCTGCTATTACTATTGCTTTAACGGCGCTGCTAGTCTGCTGCAGTCCTATGTGCAGGGTTTGCAGACATCTTTTTACTCCAAAACAGCCAAACTGATGGACTAAGGGTTAAACCAAGCCACCACAACTGCCCTCCCTGTCTGAGAAGCAACTACCGCTAGCAGGTGGTAGACCACTCTCTGCCAGCTGCAGCTACGAGAGACTCTCCTCCACCTGCTGCTACTGCCACTGCCAGGTTTGCTACTGCTGCCACTGCCACTCCCACTGTTGCTACTGCTGCCGCTGCGCCACTGTTGCTCCTGCTGCCACTGCCACTCCCACTGTTGCTCCTGCTGCCGCTGCGCCACTGTTGCTCCTGCTGCCACTGCCACTCCCACTGTTGCTACTGCTGCCGCTGCGCCACTGTTGCTCCTGCTGCCACTGCCACTCCCACTGTTGCTACTGCCACGACTGCTGCTGCCGTAGCCATTGCACCCCTGCTACTGCTACCACTGATGCTGCTACTCCCGTAGCTTCCGCACCCCTGCTACCTCCCTACCTCTGCTGCTACTGCCACTGCTGAGATTTTACTGGTGACCTGCTTTAACACAAACTGCAGCCCCGGAACCGCCCCGAAACCAAGGAATTCAAACTGTGGCGCTGCGTGTCTTACCAGCAATGATGGCAGGTGACAAAGCTCCCTTCCATGTCATAGTATGGAAGATGAGGGTTTCACTGCCAAAGTGTGCCAAGGCAACCAGGAAGGATAACAACGTCGCACCTGTGAAACAGAAGGGGCCGAGCAGATTGAATCATTGCAGTGAAGAGCCAATACATGCAAAGCCTAGATCAGCAGTGAAACCATCACATGGGCTATGACATCCAAGGGTGCTACGGTCTGATGGTTTAGAATTTGCAGGGAGTTCCAGGCATAATGCTATGAGATGTATAGATTTCGCACCTGCTTTTGTAGTAGATCTTAAACCATGAGGTCTGCATGCTGGCCAATATGATCATATATCCTAGCACATGCCCCTGCACGTGAAGCGGGTCTAGAAGGTCATAGAGTATACATTACTGAGTGATGATTACAGTATACATTACTGAGTGATGATTACAGTATACATTACTGAGTGATGATTACAGTATACATTACTGAGTGATGATTACAGTATGCGTTATTCCTGGCCCTGGAGCATTTGTCCCAGGTACTTATTGTTCATTAAGTACGCCCCTCCCTTTTCTCAGAGGTTAGGTACAGGTGATTACAACAGGGCCCCTTTTCTGCTCACCATAGATGGCTTGATTGGTGGGATTGCGGGCGCATATTAGACACAGCCCGCATGTTAGCGTGGTCCAAGTTGCAAATAGCCTGCCATACAGCTCGTTGACTGCACCAACGGGATATGAGCAGTTAGCTGCAAGTAGGTTCAGGTCTGACAACTACCGCTTAGTTCAGTTCTCACCGAGTTCAGGCTGCTTGTCGACAACGGCAATCCGGAATTTGTCGACATCAAAGAACCCTATGTACACTACGAGACATAACTAGGCTCAGGCGGCGTTAGGGCTTCTCAGCCAGCTACAGCGGATCGCATGGAACAGGGCCAACCTGAGAATAGGCGAAAGCAAGCTACTACTACTAGCCAGCGTTTTAACAGAATAACTGATGGGGCGCTCTCGTTATCAGCCATGTCAACAACGAATCATCCAAGCGCCTGTGGAACTAATAGGTGGGTTCGACCAAGGAATCGCGGGAGGTAGGGAAGCGGAGAAAAGGTGCCCTTGAGGGCGCAGCACTTTCACGCGTCCCTGTCGGAACTGCTTGGCATATTCCATGGTGCGCTCCCTCCCCATGGCAGAGCGGACATCATAGCTGAGTGACTCAGTCACTTCAGTACCGCTCTTGGAACTCTTCATCTCAATGGCCATGAAGTAGCAGGGTGGATCATGCTATCTTTTACGCAAGCCATGCTCTTGATAAAGAGGACATTTGAGCCAGGCGCATACCTTTTTAAGGCCTGGCACTGGCAATTGCTCTGCCCAAAGTCCCAGACGTCAACTTGCGCACGTGAATCCTAATCGGTGGGATATGTGCCTTTTCTTCCTCAACCTTGAAAAAATGTACCCCATACAGTCACTTGTCCCCCTAGTGCAACGCAGCAATCCATGCCTGCCATCAGTGTTTGAAGAGATCGTGCATTGAGTGCTTCCTGCCAACTGCCCGTTTGAACACCTGCAGCTGCTTACGAATGACACAACCTTTGCTGCTGAGATACAAAATCCACGCGCTGCTTCGACGTGCATCCCACCCGCCCCCTCTTTAAGTCAAGACGTGTCCAAACACCTATCCAGACAAACTGCAGGCCCTGGTAGCTGTTACTATACATAACCTGGAATTCATATCGTGGACATCCGAAGGTCGCAACACCCAACAGCACATAGTAACATTTCCAACCTCATCAGAATTCCTATCCCCACAATGTTGCCACAGAAATGCCGCAGCTGCCTTTAGCCTCTGCTGCTGCTGCTGCTACTGCGAGATGCAGCCACTGCTGCTGCTACTTAAAGTCTTGGATTACATCTGCTGCTGCCCTTGCTGCTGCTGCTGCTGCTGCCCATCCGGCCCCTTGGGCTCCCAATGCTTCGCAAACGTCTGTGAAACAACCAGCGGGAACAGTATGGTGGCATCCCCACACACTTTCACAGGCTTAGCATCCACTTTAATCTTCCCCCATGAGATTGCTTCATCAGGCCTGGCCCCGCTGTCACTACCATCAAACTCCTGTGCTGTATTAAGCATCACTGCAAAGTCAGCGCCATTGCGCATCAGGTTGGCGTTGTTGATGTGATGCTTGGGAACGCCTGCAGCAGATAGAGAACGGCAGGAGGTGGGTAGATGGTCATCCATTTGGCAAAGGCAGAAAGAGAAGCAGCTCATGTAGCAGGCACATTCAGCAGCAGCAGTTTGTCAATCAGATTGGCGTTGTATGTGATGCTGGGGAACACCTGCAGCAGATAGAGACAGACAAACAAACATTGAATCTGTGGCGGCAGACAGAGAACAGCAGGAGAAGGTGGTCAGATGGTCTATTTGTACGGCAAATGCAGAATAGGAAGCAGCTCGTGTAGCAGGTATGTTCAGCAGCAAGCAGCAGACTTGTGCATGCCCTGGGCTTTGTTGATGTGATGCTTGGGAAGACCTGCAGCAGACAGACGACAGCAGGAGTAAATAAGTACCTGGAGGTTGGTACAGGTAAACAAAAGCAGGGGAGACTGCAAACGAGAATAGCAGGGTCTGTCAACCTGGGCCTGGGTACTGTGTTAATATTGCTCGAGGTAGCAGCTATAGTTAGACGCCAGAGCCATTCTTCTTTCGATTAGTGAACTCTTACATCAAGTGCGTGGGATTACGCGTTTCGGCATGTTAGCCATCATCAGATCCACTTGAGCACATGCAACGAAAACACATATATACACCGAAAGAATGAATGGCCACAAACCTGGGCCTGGGACCTGGTCTACCTGCGTCAAAACCAGTTGGTTTTAATGATGTGATGATGTGTGGAAACACCCGCAGCAGGCCTGCAACAGCAGCCACAATAGAGAACCAGCAGCAGGAGATTGCACCCATCTGGTTGATGTGGTGCCTAGGAACGCCTGCAGCTAAAAGCAAAGCATCAGCAGTGGCAGCTTCTATTACCCAGCAGCAATAAAAGCAGCAGCTGCTTTCTGACATCATGAAACAGCAGCAGCAGAGGAACCACAGCAGCAGGAAGCATGTTAACAGCAGCAGCAGCAGGCAGGCAGTAACTGACAGGCACGAGCAGCAGCACATTGAGCATCAGAGCGGCATCATTGGTGTGATGCTTGCCAAAGGCTGCGATGGAAACACAAGCGGAGGTGGAGAACCAGCAACAGCAGGGACTATTGAAGCAGGAGTCGAAGCCAGAACAGGATAGCATCAGTACCAGGCAAATAGTAAGCAGCAGCAGCAGCAGCATAAGCACAAATATGCCTTGGCAGCATGGTTAACAATCAATCGCAGGATTTTGCTCCGCAAGGGCAACGACAGCAACAGCACCAACGAGAACGAGGCCCACAACACAGCAGAAACAGCTCACCGCAGCACCAGCAGCACCAACAAACACACAGCATCATTTTCAGGTTGGCATTCTTATTGGCGTTGTTGTATATACCTTTTCCCCCAGGCCCTTACCCCATTCCACTCTTTCTCCTACTTCTTCACAAAGCTATTCCCTCCCCCCTTTGCTTCCTCATCGGGCCTCTTCAATGCCTCCGTCTCTCCCATAACTCCCCACCCTCCCCAACCCAAAACCCATATCACATCCTCCTCCCCTCCACTCCCCCCTCTCCTGCCCCCCCCCCCCCCCCCACCCCACCCTCTGCTTCCCATACCCCCCTCCTCCACCTCCCCTTGCCCCTATCCAGGAGAATCTCCCCCCTCACCTCCTCCCAATATGATCATCCCCGTCTTCCTAGGTGCCGCCCTCATGGCCGTATCATTGATGCCTCGTATATCTTCAATGATATCCAGCCGCAACCCAGGGTTCTTGTAACTATGGAAGAACAGCATGTCACCAATGCTGCCGTCTGTGAGGGCAGGGCAAAACACTGGGATGCTGTTCTTCCAGGCCCAATAGTACACGCTGTCTGTGTTGTTGATCTCCTTCCCAAACCGAGCAATCATCTGCAAGAATGGTGAAAGTCACAAAGGGTTTAGGGTTTAGTTCATAATCCTGACCGACTATTAGTACCAAATGCACACGATAAAGGTGCTATCTGTTCATCTG